>JARSSU010011417.1:0-31253 GCA_029619165.1 Eurosta solidaginis
TACACTACTAAAGCACCCATCAACAGCTTCCATTTGATATCATATGCTATAAACACATTCTAGGTACCCGGTCCACGTTTTGGGCCTATATCTCGAGACCCTGTGCGTTGATCCTGATTTGCTTTTGCTATAAACCTCACGAGCCCGAGACCTCTCCAACGAAGGCAAACCACGAAATCGGTTGGTGCGTTCTGGAGTTATAGCGTCAGGAAGGAAAACCCCGACTTATTTTATATTATACGGCCTGTTCTGAATTCACTCGAATGAAAAGTAAAACGACATTGATTTCGACTCGGTTTTCTTTTGGTGTTCTCAGTTCCGATTGTAAAAAATCGATTCGGAAGTCGATTTCGAATCGTTTTCATTCCGATTCGGTAACCAGTTTAATCAGCTGTTTTTGTTTATGTGTTTTTGTTTTACAGTATCATAAAATTTTATTTTAATTAAAAAATGCCTGCAGATATGGTTTTTGGATGCGCAGCACGCAAGAAGACGTGCTATTGCGCGTGCGAATTGTAAAAATGCGCTGGATCGTAATTCAGAACAGGTCGACTTCATTTCGATCAGCATCGATTTGTTTTGCCTAATAGATTTCTTGATAGAAGTTTAAGAAAGATTTATTATGCAATTTAACTCAAATTTAAACGAAAAATACATACAACTCTTCCAAATAAAATGAAGATTAAAAAAAATTATTTGAAAGACAAATATCGCAACTTTTTGTGTAATCTGCCATTAATTTCATTCCGACTGCTCAGAGGCAATACTTTTCAACCGATAGTTTTTGGTCGGAATCGAAATTGAGAACACCAATCCATTTCGATTCCGAAAAATTGATCGCAATCGGAATCAGAACCGGCCTGATAGACTACAATGAATATTGTATTAAGGGAGTTCACGTTTTGTGAATGGTATAACATTATTGCATTTGCAAACTGGTTTAGTATATATACACAATACACCAAAAACTGTACTGCTATGCATTTGCTACGTCATTCCAAATACGGAACTTTGAAAACTGTAGTATATATTTACATGGCAATACGCAACATCAGGGATCAGGAGTCACACCTGCTAGATGGGAGCGACCTTGTCAGAGCGACGCATTCGCATAGGATGTGAACCGGCGCGTTATCCTCCAGCTCACAAAAACGATAGATTTCTGTATCCGATAGATTTAACTTCGACGATGACGTAGACTACACTGTCCCATACAGTACCATGTGAGAGTTCGTAGGTCCCCTCTACTTAGATTAGTAAGTTTGGCTGATACTCTCGTTGTTGAGAGTATAATCAATTTGGCCTGCTCTTGCCTCGGGATTCCATCTAGGTATTGTCTGAACTGCTTTGTCTCCCAATTACTTATGGTTTCCCTAGTGTGTGCCTTTGTGAGGCTACAGAAGGGCCTTAACCATAGAATGCTGCTATAGCATTCTGCTTGGCTAGATAGTCTGATTGTTCATTACCTTCTCACGATGCCGGGAACACATCCTCCCAAAACCTGGGTTTTGGCTCCCAGTTTACTTAGGACTTCAATGCATTCATCCACTAGCTTAGAAGTGTTTGCGTGAAAATGCGAAGACGTAAAGTTGCCTGGCTGTTTGACATAATGAGGATGCTCCTCGAGGATAAACCTTTTCATAAACTGTATCTACCGCGAACTTCTATTACGTGGATTTCTGCTTGAAAAATAGTGAGGTACAGTCCCATTGTTAACGTTTTCTTGAAGTTCGGTCCACAAATGCCAGCTACCATTTTTGCGTCATCAAATATTGATCCATCCTTGACCCAGACCTATGAGTTAGGTTCAGTATATGTACTCCCTGTTTCCCAAATGTTCTGCACACAATGCACAAAATTCAGTGAGATCCTGATAGTAGGGGACATTTCATCATGTATGTAGTTGCATTACGGGATTCCCTATGAATGTCCTTAATAATTTCATATACCCTCTCATGTTTCCGCTGAGAGATATTTTGAAGTATTAGTGCAGCGAATGTTGCTTCTTTCCATATTAGAATAGGGATGGGAGATATTCCTAATAAGACACTTAGTGCATCTCATCGCACCCATTTTGCTTAGTTTTGCTATCCCTGTTCTTTGTGTGGTCTTCGGCTACCAAACTACATAAGCATAGGTCACTATTGGCTTGACAGCAGTATTAAATGCCCAGTACACCATTTTGAGAGATAACCTCCATGTTTTGCCATAGAGCCGAATACAGGGGAAGAAAGCTTTTTCTGCTGTGTTTAGGGTACCATCTAGATGAGCGTTCCACGTGAGGGTTCTGTCTAGCGTAAACCCTAGGTATTTCGCTTCCATTGAAAATCGAATATTTGTGCCACCCAGGGCTGGTTCTGGCATGGATAGTTTTGTTTTCCGGGTAAAACGCACTATTACAGTTTTGTTAACACTGATAGGTATTACACCACCTTTCTCTGATGCAAAAGGCTTGCTGCATGCAATTGAATATTGTTTCCTCAAGCATCCAAGCGAGGCAGAATACTAAGACATCGGCATTTCCTTGTGTTTTAAATGCATTGGATTTCATTAACTGGAGGAGAGAGTATACCCCCTTGAGGACATCCTCTGGTTGCCATAATTAACTCAGTGGCCCCACCCAGCTCAAGACTGATTTGTCTTTTTTTTGTCCTTGCAATCACAGCTTGTTCGATAGCCTGATATGTCGTGTTATAGAAAGCCCCTGATATGTAAAGAAAAGCACAAAAGCTATATGTTTAGACTCGGAAGACTTCTAAATTTTTTCCCTGAGTCTATAAATAGCCGTCTCCGTGGATCTTCTTGGTTAATAATCAAAATGAATACTTCACAGAGGGAGTTTTTTTAGGTGCACGTCCTTAAAATGCTGATACAAATTTTCCCCATACCCTTTAGGAGAAACGAAATGAGGCTTATTGGTGGATACGACCAGGACACTTTCTGTGGTTTCTCTGGCCTTAGTACGATAACTAGCTTAACCTGTGTCCACCTGCTTGGAATGTAGCCGAGCGATAGAGAAGCCTAATTATGTAGGTTCGACGTTAGATAAGGGGGGGTATGGGGTATATGATTTATTCAATGCCGTAGCAGGCCGCAGTTATTATCGGAATACAACTGTGGCAGAAGAGGAAGAGAGCGGTCCCCACTCCGCTGGAAGGACCAGGTAGAAAACGATTTAAATTGGTGTTACCAATTGGTGCCAGTTGGTAGAGGGAAGAAGCGCGCCTTGTTGGACGGCCATAATCATTTAAAACGATTAAGCGCCAATTAAGTAAATATGTAAGTAGCAGGCCGCAGTAGCATCGGAAGCCTCCTAATATATGAGAGTCGCCTATCATACCTATCCTGAACTATGACTCGGAATCATGGACGGTATCTACAGAGTGTTCGCGAGCAAAGTTCTCCGAAAGATATATGGTCTGTACGCGATGCCGAGGGCGAGTATCGAAGTAGGTATAATGGGGAGCTGTATGAGCTTAACGCAGATGTGACGAATAACCAAAGAATTCGCTGGCTAGGTCATGTTATGCGAATGAACGAAGAGGCTCCTAATAAGAAAGTTTTTAGTCGATACCGCAGTTTGGAAGCAGGGGAAGGGGGAGACTTCCACTGAGTTGGGAGAGGCAGGTGGAGAATTGACCATCATTGGTGCTCCCCATTGGCGGCAGTTAACGCGTCAGTAGTTACGATACGCCCAAATTCGCTCAGGCGGTTAAGCGCCAATTAATGATGACGATGATGATGATAGCCTGTTATACAGTTCGGAAAGTGAGTTTTAAGTCAGATCTTACATTTCTCTTCCGGATGCTGCAGTGTTCATCTGTCTTTTTCAGAGTGTCAATAATACAATTCTTGTTATCCCTAGAGAGGACGTTTTGGAGTCGCTTTGAAGATAATTAAACCTCTCACAAAGTTCTCCCCAGTTAGCCCTCATATATCTTATATAAGTTAAATGATATTAATAAATTTTGTAACTGCAGCTATGCAGGTCAATCTCAAATATGTTTTCTAAAAAATTTAAAAAAATATTAACAAAAAATTCGAAATATTTATTTAGAGCTTTCTGAATTTTTCGGAGTATGCAGTGTTGTTTTCCAATTAATCTGAGTCTATTAAAGTACATGTTTGAAATCTTTCGAAATTCGCATTGATTTTTGAAAACTTTTTTTCTTCAAAGGTGTTACAGAATTTGTTATATATGAAGAAGAAATATATGCGACCTTCGTATGGAAGAAAATCTTAAACACCCTGGTGACAACATTCTCCAAAATCAATGCAAGTTTTGGGAGACCTATAACTGCACGGCGGCCACCGTGGTGTGATGGTAGCGTGCTCCGCCTATCACACCGAATGCCCTGGGTTCAAACCCCGGGCATAGCAACATCAAAATCTTAGAAATAAGGTTTTTCAATTAGAAGACAATTTTTCTAAGCGGTTCGTCCCTCGGCAGTGTTTGGCAAGCGCTCCGAGTGTATTTCTGCCATGAAAAGTTCTCAGTGAAAACTCATCTGCCTCGCAGATGCCGTTCGGAGTCGGCATAAAACAAGTAGGTCCCGTCCCGCCAATTTGTAGGAACAATTGAAAAAAAAAGGAGCACGACGTAAATTGGAAGAGAAGCTCGGCCTAAAATCTCTTCGTAGGTTATCGCGCCTTACATTTATTTATTTTATTTTTATTTATAACTTATACTTTGTTAGACTAAAATTTAGTGGGCTACGAAACTGCAAACTGAACAAAACTCTAAATAAAAAGTTTGAAATTTTCTAGAAATATCCTCGAATTTTCGAAGTTTTTCGAAAGCCTTTTTTAGATTGGTTTGCATAGTCTCAATTACGAAATTCATGGACTTTTTTGTTTAAAATTTCTAAAATGAAAAAGTAAATCCTCTTTTTTGACAGAATTTGATAACAAATGTTACTGCTATTTTCGTGTGCGCTGCTGTAGGTATGTATGTATTCAATTGTGTGATTATAGAATATACTGTTCTTTTTAATTACCTACATAAATTTTAGTGAATCAAATTCAAAAGATAGCACTTGCAGTGGCAAACCAATTATTAACTATAAAATAAAATTTAAATTTATTTGAAAACGATATATTTATTTATAGAGTAGTATTGTATCTATTACACAAAGTAGAGCATGTGATGCAATTTGTATGTATGTTTGGATGTGTGTGTGAGCAACATAATAATATGCAAGTGTCAGTTGCTGCAATAAAAGTGACTCCATAACAATTATTGCTTATTGCTGTGCTCGTTTAGTTGTTATTGTTTGTTTTTCTGCTTATCATATACAGACAAATTGTTGTATTTGTATTTAAATGTTATTCCATTTTCCTCTTCATTTCCGCTTTATCTTCCGTTTGCCTTAAGTTATTTTTATGCGTAAACTTCTTAAATTGTTTTTTGCCGTTCAGTGAAATGTTTTTGTATTGCATTGCAGACATTTAATTTTATTTCGTTTTATTGTTTATTTTTATTGGTATTGTTATTGTTTTGGATTTGAGTAGCGTACAAAAAAGCTCTTTTAACAGATTCATTTGCAACTTTTATTTTTCAACATCTATTTCTATAAGATGCTATTCAAAAATGTTACGTATACGGCATGGTGTTCACATAAATCGCTTATCTAAATGATCTAAAGCTTTATGGATACTTAACCAAATTTAAAAATTGATATAACAAAGTAAGGAACGCTAAGTTCGGGTGTAACCGAACATTACATACTCAGCTGAGAGCTTTGGAGACAAAATAAGGGAAAATCAACATTTAGGAAAATGAACCTAGGGTAACCCTGGAATGTGTTCTTAGTTCTATAGGTGGACGCCTTTTCGAGATATCGCCATAAAGGTGGATCAGGGGTGACTCTAGAATGTGTTTGTACGATATGGGTATCAACTTAAAGGTATTAATGAGGGTTTTAAAAGAAAGTGGCCCTTAGTTGTATATGTGAAGGCGAATTATGGAATTTTTTCATTTTTCATAATTTTCGATATCGAAAAAGTGGGCGTGGTCATAGTCCGATTTCGACCATTTTTTTTTACCAAGATAAAGTGAGATTAGATAAGTACGTGAACTAAGTTTAGTAAAGATATATCGATTTTTTGCTCAAGTTATCATGTTAAGGGCCAAGCGGAAGGACAGGCGCCGACTGTGTATAAAAACTGGGCGTGGCTTCAAACGATTCCGCCCTTTTTCACAGAAAACAGTTATCGTCCTAGAATCCAAGTCCCTACCAAATTTCAAAGGCTTGTTAAATTTTTGTTCGTCTTATGGCATTAAGTGTTCTAGACGAATTAAATGAAAAAGGGCGGAGCCACGCCCATTTTGAAATTTTCTTTTATTTTTGTATTTTGTTGCACCATATCATTACTGGAGTTGAATGTTAGCATAATTTACTTATATACTGTAAAGATTTCAAATTTTTTGTTAAAATTTGACTTAAAAAAAATTTTTTTTAAAGTGGGCGTGTTCGTTATTCCATTTTGCTAATTTTTATTTAGCACACAAATAGTAATAGGAGTAACGTTTCTGCCAAATTTCATTATGTCATCTTCAACAACTGCCAAATTACAGTTGCAAAACTTTAAAATTACCTTATTTTAAAAGTGGGCGGTGCCACGCCCATTGTCCAAAATTTTACTAATTTTCTATTCTGCGTAACAAGGTCAACCCATCTACCGAGTTTCGTCGCTTTATACGTCTTTGGTAATGAATTATCGCACTTTTTCTGTTTTTCGAAATTTTCGATATCGATAAAATGCGTGTGCAGTCCGATTTCGTTCATTTTAAATAGCGATCTGAGATGAGCGCCCAGGAATCCACATACCAAATTTCATCAAGATACCACAAAATTTACTCAAGTTATCCTGTTTACGGACGGACGGACGGACACTGGCTAAATGAATTTCTTTTTTCGCCCAGATCACTTTGATATATAGAAGTCTATATCTATCTCGATTAGTTTATGCCGTTACGGATTGCCGTTATGCGAACAAAGTTAATATACTCTGTGAGCTCTGCTCAGCTGAGTATAAAAATGAGCCTTCTTCAAATAAGAGAATTAGTGTGTGGAATATTGCATACCTACTCCTTTTCCAGTGGAGTTTGCCTTAAGGTATGACTAATCTTTTAAAGCAATCTCCTTTGGACAAGAAAGTTTAGAATCAAGCGAAGAATAACTCTGCCCAACAAATGCTACTTTGAAACTGATTAGGCAATGAAAAATAAGGTATTTTCTTACCGAACAAAAATCACGCTCGACAAGTGGCTCATCATACCAGTTCTGAAGTATGTCTCGGAATTATGGTCGGTGGCGAAGGAAAATGAGGAGATGGCCTTGAAGTGTTCGAGAGAAAAGTGCACCGGAAGATTTATAATCACATACATGATGTCGACGGCGAGCATCGAAGCAGATATAATGAGGAGCTGAATGAGCTTTAAGCAGATATGAAAAGAGTGCAGCAAATAAAAGTTTAAAGACTTCGCAAGCTAGGTCAAGTTATGCGAATAGATGAGGACGCTCCGGCCAAGAAAGTATTTCAGTCGCCTTCGCAGTTTGAAAGCAATTTGGAAGCAGAGGAAAGGAGAGATCTCCAATGAGTTGGAGGAGGTAGGTGAGGGATGACTGGATCACTCGTGGTGCTTTCAATGATGATGATGAGGTTGGCAAAGAAAAATTATATATTTATCCCTGGAGTAGCCCCACAGTAATAGTATTCGAAAATTTAAAGCCGAATGATTGCACCACAGTGTTTTATATGGGAAAGGTAGCGCTAAAATAATATTTATGGAACACTTAGTTATTATTTGCTAAGTTGTGATGGAAAGGGGAGGAAAGGAGGGTGATCATAGCGGTATAGACGAGTTATCGATTCGTTTTCGATGAGTTAATGATTTTTTATCGACGCGTTGTAGATTTGTTTTCGAAGAGTTATCGATATGTAACAAAAACGTTATCGATTTCTTATTGGAGTGTTACAAATTTGTTTTTTTTTATCGATAAGGTTATCGGTGTTACTAAAGGTCTATCGATTATTATCAAAAGTTATCAATTTACTATCGAAAAGTTATCGAAGATTTGTGGGTTTATCAAAAAGTTATCGATTGTTATCAATTTTTTATTGAATGGCTATCGATTTGTTATCGAAAAATCTTTATTTTGTTTTAAAACATGTATTGGCTTACAATTGATAAGTTATCGGTCTATTTTCAAAAAGCTATCGAAAATTATCGATGCTTTATCGAAATTTCAACAGTTAGCCATCGGCGTGTTACCGATTTGTTATCAATTTTTGCATCGATTTATTATCATAGTGCTACCACTAAGATATAAATTTAAATTTTTCCTGTACAGCCAATGCTGTCACTCACATATTTTTCTTCGCACAAAAAACGGACTAAAACGATTTTGAGAATACCAAAATAGTAACCGATTTCCATCAAATTTGCACACCGTGTGCAGTTTGATCCAACTTGAAAGATAGCGTTCTGTGAAGTTTCTTTCCGGGAAGTGGACCAGGGACCGATCTATTCGAACAAATTCTATTCACAGTTCAATTTACCTGAAATTTGGTATATAGGTAGCCCTTTGCCTAGATTAGTATTTATGACACTTTTTTCGGGGAATGGAGCAGGGACTGACTGGGACTGCGACTAGAAATGGCACTGAGGTTGGGACTTGGACTTGGGGTGGGACTGCGACTGGGAAAAGGGATGGAGAAGAACTAGAGAGAAGAGGAAAGAGAGGAAGAAGAAAGAGATACGAGTTAGACGAAGATAGAGAGATTGGGATGGATGGAGAGGAAAAGAATTGAGGGAGAAGACGAATAGAGAGAAAGAGACGCAGGAACAGAGTGAATTAAAAGATTAAGAAAAGGCGGAGAGAAGGGAAGGGAGAGTAAGAGATAAAAACTGCTTGAAAATTATGCAGATAGACCAATGCTAGGGCAAAGCAACGTCTGCCGGGCCTGCTAGTATTTTATAAAAGTAACTCCGTCATTTTTCTGGAGTGATAAATGACCCGGTGCGTTCCGAAAACCATTAAGATACTAGCCTGACCATCTCGGAAGCGATTTAATATTTATAATGGAGTTCGCCTTGCGTAGGTGAAATTCGAGAAGCGATATGTAGCATTAACATCATCCTGAAGGAATTCCGCTGCACAGCATATTGATTCCTCAGGATCCTCTTTAACAATTACAAGAACCTTTGTAGGCCCCGAACTATCAGTTGCCTCGAAATCACATTGGTGTGTCGCTTTTAATCTTGCGAGTGCGGGTCACGATCACAGCATGCTGGACGGTTTCCTACTGCGAACCTACATCTATCTGCTGTGTACGAACAGACCGAATTTACAAGCAAGTGTTGCCAAAATGCAGTGCCAAGTGAGCTCTTCGTGAGCCTATATCCTTCTCTTTTTTTACCTTTACATAAATAATATATTAACCCTTTTTGCTCGCTATGGGTGGTCTATGTTTTATTAGTAAAACGACGCACAACAAATTGATGAGCATGACATTAAATAATTATTGAAAACGAAAAACCAATTGAACACAGACAGAAGGCCAGACAGACGTACACAGATTAATTTTACGATTGTGAGCTGAAGTGTTACTTATACTTGCGTGAATCATTACAGTTTGTATTAATTCAAATAATAAATAAAGTGAAGACAGTTACTCCAAATTTATTTTGTAATTAACTGTTCTAAAGTTTGTCTGCTCAATTTTAAAATTTATTCATTAGGGTGGGAGAGAAAATGAATTTATTGTATTAATTAATTTGGTCAAAAGTAAATATCGACAGCTGAGTGGAATATCAACCTATCTCCGGTGCCATTTCAAAGACGCACTATCTCAGAATTCGGTTTGAAGAATGCGCTATCTCAGAATTTTTTTTCATAAATGACCCAGCTAATGTCAAAATGTATTAAATTTGTGCTCATACAGGGCGTTTTTGAAACAAACTTTGAGATAGCGCGTTCTTCAACCGAATTCTGGAATAGGGCGCTACGTAAATGTTTTCTAAGATATGGCGTTTACGAGACGGCAGCTCCCCGTAGAGCGATATTCTACTCAGCAGTCGATAAATGGCTCACTTAGCTTAAGATCAATAATTTATTTGGCTTCAAACAACAAACAAATCGTGAATAAACTGGTTCTCTCTTCGCTACACTCGTTTTAAATGAAAAGGCCTTTTATTTATATCTTTTCAAAAACGTTATAAATTCTAAATTTTTTATTTCTTCTTTAGTTGTCAATGATTTTACAAAATTTACTTTGCAGAGAAAACTTGATTGATTAAATTAACTTTAAACTTTAAAGAATAACTTTGGATATTCATATAAAAAATATATATTATATATGTATGTATCTATATGATTATGGCACGTTACAATAGGAGCACGTCCGCGGTTGCGGCTATTAGTACTTGACTGGTCGATTCCACATTGTTTGATGGTGATGGCCCCTCGTCGGTGTTGGCGCCTTCCAGTTCGCCGCGTACGGCTGCGCGTGAGGGTGGCGCGTGCGGCCGTTTAATTTGGTAATGTAGGCGGCTTAAACATATCTATTTCGGTAGAATAGCATTAAAAATGCGTCGTCGTGTAGGTTCATTATACAAACTTCACCGCTTAAACTTAATGGAATCACAATTTTTATTTAATGAAACAATTAATTTTTCCTTTTCAGAGTGGACAACTTACTTCATTAATGAATAAAATCTGAAACATCAAGCAAAATCGACTAGATTTCTGTTTCTAGTAGGTATGCAAAAAAGCAAAAATGAGATAATTAGGAAATTGTATTTTGATTGAGAGATTTAACTCAATAAGGTCTTTAATGAAAAAAACTGGACTAATTAGTTCATTAACTTTTGGTGTGAAATTGGTATTAGAAAAATTTTGTAATCTTCCGACTTTAGACATATGTGCGAAATATAAACATTTGGTAGCTCAATTTTGAGATAGATCCGAGATATTCTCAGATAGGACATTTTCAAACTGGCAGCCACTCAGTCGTCAAATAGTTTTTATTCGACAGTGTGATATATCTGTTCATAGTTCTCTTAAAAGCGGTTTCGACTCAGCCTAATGCATCAATAAATAAATACATACATACACAGGTGTAAACAGTTACACGATATATTAGCAAAATTTCAAAAACACTCAAACAAATCGGAAATTGGTGAGGAAAACTAAATTATTTACCTAATAGCAGTGTACAGAAATGTCTGCTTAAGCTCGTGTGGCTGAAAACCACAAATTAACAAATAGAAACAAACAAAAGCATACAAACACAACAAAAAATTAATACATATTTAAATTCGTATAATAGCATTTGAATGCAAATTTTACTTATTCACAGCAAAACTCAATTGAAACTTGTTTTGAGTTATTATTGTTCTGTGAGTGGGAATGTATTTTTAATACGAAATTAGAAATGAAAATAAAGACTTTAAATTTTATAGTGTAATCTGGATGGAAACAAACAGTTTTATACCTTTCTCACCTTTAGCTAGGCAAAGAAGACGAAAGGAGTCGTGTTAGTAATAAATTCATACTTAAAACGAATTTTTAAATTTATCCAAGTGCCGTAGAAAGTCTACTAGCTCACAATTTATACATCCGTTGGAATAAAGTCCCTAAATACCCATTTAGTGTAATAACTCCGCATAGAAAGCTCTGATTTGAAAACGCTTTTAGCGTGTTAATAATAACTAGTATCGCCTGTGGCGAAATTCGACCAACTCTTATTTTTTTCAACTCAGTCTATGCATCCAGTGTTGGGGGTAGTGAAATAATGCGATAATAGTTAAGCAGTGAGTGGAAATATAGCAAGCTGGTCTAACTTACTTAAATTTTTCATTAAGACGTTGTAATTTTTGTTGTATTTCTTAAATTTTCTACAAAATTTTCAAATGTAATTATAACGTTTTGGTATGGAGCTCCTTAAACAAAAATATAAAAAATATGTAAAATCAAAAGAAATTGGCATAGAATTAGGGTGAAATTACTTGACATTAAATTGAAAAATAGCTTTCCACACCACCCGGGAGGTCCCCGTTGGGGCGCTACCGAAGTTAGTTTTGTGTGCTCGGTTCCCCAGTAGGCCTATATCACCCATATACATATGTCGCCCATTTACTTCAATAGTGTCATAATTCAAAAACACGAACTTTTAGTTAAAAACGAAGAAATGTGCTTAAGGATTTAGCCTATTTCCGCCACCCGTAGGTATGCAATTGGCGCTTTACCGAGTTTAATTTTGTATAAATACATAAGTAGTATGTACATAAGTGTGACACAAAACGAAAATTTCGAATAGAATAGAGGATACCTTCATAAAAAATAAAAATATAAAAAAATTATGTAATGAGAAAGAAGGCAGAGTTTACTAAAAAATTTTAATGAAAAAAAAACAAGTAAGGAAGGCTAAGTTCGGGTGTAACCGAACATTACATACTCAGCTCAGAGCTTTGGAGACAAAATAAGGGAAAATCACCATGAAGGAAAATGAACCTAGGGTAACCCTGGAATGCGTTTGTATGACATGCGTATGAATGGAAGGTATTAAAGAGTATTTTAAGAGGGCGTGGGCCATAGTGCTGTAGGTGGACGCCTTTTCGAGATATCGCCATAAAGGTGGACCAGGGGTGACTCTAGAATTTGTTTGTACGATATGGGTATCAAATTAAAGGTATTAATGAGGGTTTTAAAAGAAGTGGTCCTTAGTTGTATATGTGAAGGCGTTTTCGAGATATCGACCAAAATGTGGACCAGGGTAACCCAGAACATCATCTGTCGGGTACCGCTAATTTATTTATATATGTAATACCACGAACAGTATTCCTGCCAATATTTACTAAAATTTAATTGATTTCATAATTTTAAGCGACATAAACAAATTAGGATTATGGGATCTAAGCATCCGATTAATGGGCAAATAATCAAACAAAGTTAGCCTAATAATAAACATAGTGGGTAATATACTGCCTATGCAATATTTCGACCTAAAATCGAAAACGTTTTTGGGTCGTTTTTTTCGTTTAATATACAACGTGAAATTTTCCGATTCAATCAAAATGCATTTAAATAATAATAAACTAAGTTGAAATAAAAGATAATATAATAAAATAAAATAAGAAATATCAAAATAAATTAGCATAAAAGACAATATACAAATTTTAATGTAAAATCTTTGTAGCAAATTTATTTATTTTTTGTTCACTATAAGACGTGCTATATCTAAAACTGAGCATAAAATCTGGAAATGCAAAAAACATTTGGGTCAAATTTGCAATTAATTGTTATAAATAAATAAATTTAGTGAGTTTGAACAAAAGTTGACTGATTATTTCTGATTTCATTTTTTTTAAAGCAACTAAAATGAAAAACAAAGAATCTGTTAAATAAAGACCTATGCTTTTACGTGTAAGTAAAATTTGTCCAAAAAAATAGGCCGGTTAAGTTGTTACTTCTCTTTAACGTTTTTTTGTGCGCTAACAATTATTTTAGAACATTTTTTTAAGGATTTTGGTACAGACCAATATAGGTAATTGGCAACAATGGGACACAATATTTTATTTCAACAGAAAATGAGCGAAGCAGTGGTTCTCTCACCGTTTGGCGTGTACAAATGTATACATATGTAGAGATGAAACATTTGAGCACGCGACAATTGAGCATTTGGAGCTTTGTACTCAGGGGGGTTTGTGAACATGATGCGTCCTACAGATGGCAATTTCGATAGTTGCACAGATTTTTGAATTTACAAAAAGCTTTTTCTATTAATTATAAACAAATAGAGTAATATTTGTTAACAAAAATAGGCCTATGCACTGCGGCTGATCAATACGAATCGATTCATATAACTTTTATATGATTTTACGTATGCTAAGTATGCGAAACAGCCTGTCAATTGATTGTATGGAAATTTTGTTAGCGTATTAATATATAGATAATAATAAAAATTCTCAACGGTTTTACCCTACAAAGCCCGCTCCAACGACACGAGGGGCGCAGCCGCATGACGCACGGATTTGTAATTTTTGTTTGCCGACGTTCGTTCACAGGCAGGGATTTGTTTAGCGTCGAGATCTAATAATAAATCTTAATATATAAAAAACACGTGTGACAACATTTTTGATTTCCCTACAAATTGGCCGGACGGGACATACATGATTTTATGCCGACTACGAACGGCATCTGCAAGGCAGATGAGTTTTCACTGAGAGCTTTTCATGGCAGAAATACACCCGGAGCGTTTGCCAAACACTGCCGAGGGGCGAGCCCTGCTTAGAAAAAATTTTCTTCTAATTGAAAAACCTTATTTCTAAAATTTTTGATGTTGCTTTGCCCGGGGTTTGAACCCCGGGCATCCGGTGTGGTAGAGCGGAGCACGCTCCATCAAACCACGGTGGCCGCCGTGTAATTGCTTGGTGTTTAATTAAATAACCTGCTTATCAATAAAAAATATTATAGCGAATGATATCAAGTATAGAACATCACCAGGCCCGTCGAGAGGGTGGGGGGTTTCAGAGGGGGCCCGCGATTTAGAGGTACTATGACATTTTTTTTAATTCAGGATAGTCTTTAGTTGTATAGAGGGTAATTTTCATACCCCTGGGTGACTAGGGTCTCGAGATATAGGCCAAAACGTGGGCCAGTGAATGCCTAGACAGTGTTTATACAATATGGATATCAAGTGAAAGCTGTTGATAAGTGCTTTAGTACAGAGTAATATATTATCCAGAGACGGACTGGGACCGAGACTCGGAGTGGGACTGGGACGGACTGGGACTGGGACTGGAATAAAATCCATACCACCCTCTGGGGCAGGCAATAAGGGATGCAGAAGAATGAGATGAAATTGAGAGAAGAGAAAAGAGAGAAGGAGATTGAGAAAGAGATAGAATGAGACGAAGATGGAGATAGATGAAGCGAAAAAGACGGAGGGAGGAGTGAATAAAAGGATTAGGAAAAAGTGAAGAGGGGGAGGGCAGAGTCAGACGAAAAAAGCTTATTAAAATGTATGCAGATAGGCCAAATTTAGGGCAGGACAACGTCTGGCGGGTCTTCTAGTAATGGTATATTAATTTCGTCACGAATCTCACAATTGTAAGTCCTTAAAGGAAAACAGATAGACCCACCATTAAGTATACCGAAATTATTAGGATGAAGAGCTGAGTTGATTTAGCCATGTCCGTCTGTCAGTCTGTCTGTTTGTATGCAAACTAGTCCCTCAATTTTTGAGATATCTTGATAAAATTTGGTGAGCGGGTGTATTTGGGTGTCCGATTAGACATTTGTCGGAACCGGCCGGATCGGACCACTATAGCATATATCCTCCATACAACCGATTTTTCAGAAAATGAGGATTTTTGTCATATTTTACTCAATTTAACAGATTGAAGCTTCAAACTTCACCATATAAATTCGTATATTGCACATATTGTTGCCTGAAAAAATGTATGAGATCGGTCGATATATATAGCATATATCCCCCACAACCAATTGTTCAGATAAGACAATTTTCGCAATTTCTGCCTTATTTTAACAGCTAGAAGGTTAAAATTTCACCAAATGCTTACGTATATAGCATATATTGTTGTCTGAAAAAATCATAGAGATCGGTGGTATATATATTATATACCCCATATAAACTGTCATTCTTGCCCCCTTTTTACAGCTAGAAGCTTCAAATTTCATCAAATACTTACGTTTACGTCATATTTTGTTGAAATACGTGATTCGTAGTCATAGTTTTTACTTTCAGACCACAAAAAACGTGAAACTGCATCCTCACACAAAGTACCTACCTATTTTTTTTATTCTATATATTTATCTTAAAAATCGCTTAGGTATGTACATCTGTTCACTATATATTTCTTATCTTATACAGCCGATAATATGGAGGTTACGAATGGGATAAGATTAACAGCATCAAATTTTCTAACAACTAGTCATCATGTAGCACTCAATAGTTTCGAGTGTTATACATAATAATTTACCAAATATTACCCACAGCAGGACAACTGATTACAATTTATGCCACATTTTATAAATATTTGCATCTCATAAGTGTCCAACAAAACATTCCAACCTATTTGTACTCGAATATTAATCATTGTTTTAATAGTAATTGTAGATCCATTTGCTACGCAAATACCATAATTTGTTTGAATGTATTAACAGTGTTGTGTAAAATAAAAGCAACAAACTCAACGAACAAACTAATCACCCCCCAGCAGGTTGGGGATATTCGAAACATCCCGCAGTAGTCACGCCTGTCGAAAGGGGCGACTTAAATACATAGGCCTAGAAGACTGAACATGGCCAAAGTCTTGGCAAATAAAAGGCACGCTTTGTAAGTATCTGATCATATTTGGTTTAATACATGACTCGAAATAATAGACGAAGGCGAAAGTAGTTTCGAAGGCTCTTGAAGTATTCAACAGTAACAGAAGAGTTGTCCAGAAGCACGGCCAACAATGTGATCTAAAGGTTGTTTAATGATGAGCTGTATGAGCTTCAAAAGCGTAAATACAAAAACTACTTCAGCCCTCAGAGGATTCATATCGACACCTGAACTCTGCAACGGAAGAATCGTGGACCCTCACTGAGTTGACAGAAAGAGGTGTAGAAGGACTTGGATCTCCAGTTGTGCTCTCAGTTGGAGTCAATTATATAAAAGCAGTGCTGACTGCCCTACCTTGATAAGCATTTCAGCATCAAGTTTGTTGCCTTTGCTTTGCGCAACATTGTACAATTCGATATTGGTGTGTACCCGTGATTTCTTGTCAAGTGACATTTGCATTTATGATCACAGCAATTCACCAATTGCATACAAATGTACGTACACACACCAATACATATATAAATATGTAAATATCTTAATATTTATGAGCTATCTGCGCCTTTTAGCCTCCAATGAATTTGTGTGGCATAATGATACAACGAAATGACACGAACAGCAGGGTCAAAACCACAACAACAAATAACAACAATTACATATTTACATATTTCCATCAACAGCACAATATGAACTAATTAGGGCAAATAATTGCAGATATGACAAATGTTTTAATTGCTCTAGGGCGCACGAAATCCAATTCACGTTTGTTGTTTGTATGTATATGTGTGTGTGTATGTATTCATTCGTGTGACAAGTATAATTTATACATATGTGTGAATAAGCTTGAATTCCCGATATGATAGTTAAATAACATATTTCATAGTGTTGTGCATATTTTATCAACACTACATTTATTGGCGACTTGGTGACCTGACCTTTGAGAGGGTGCGAAAATGAAAAGTATGTTTGGGATTAAATATTTAAAGAATATTAATTTGCAATGTCAAGTGGGCCAATATATTTGCGCGGCTTCGAGTTCAAACGGTTTATCGTTATTTCTAGTGCTGCGCTTTTATTGGACTAATCGAGTAATTTGAATAATCCAATGGTAAATGAGTCGATTACTTTATTAACGATTTTTTAATAATCAAAACAAAAAATTACTTGAGTAAAGCTTGTCCATAACAAACCTATAGATTTGAGTTAACAAATCGATAAATTTCCTGTCAAAAAAAGATAACTCGATGATAAAGTTTGTTGTCGATAACAAATTTATAACACGCCGATAGCAGGCCGGTACCAAAATGACAACTCGTCGATAACACACCGATAACAAATCCATAACTCTTCGATAAAAAGTCGATAACAAACCAATTCATGGTCGATAACAGATCGATAACAAAGCTATAATTCGTCGATTACACATCTAAAACTTTTTAATAACAAATCGATAACTTTTTAATAAAATTCAACAAGTTTTTGACAATTCGATAACTTTTCGTTAACAAATCGATAACCCATTTAATTGATTAATGAATATTTTCATAATCAAAACGAAAATTAAATGAGAACCGCTTTTCGATAACAAATCGAACAGTTTGTGATAAGAAAACTGATAAATTTACGACAGCAAATCGATGCACTTTCGATAGAAATCGGTAACTCATCGGTAGCATTTGGTTTTAATAACAAATTTCGATTAAAAATCGATAGCTCGTCTGTACCTCTTCGATAACACGCCGACAAGGAATGGATAACAAAGCGATAACTCGTCGAAAAGAAATCGATATAACGCCCAAACCTCCAATCGATAACAAACCGATACTCGCTTGATAACAAAATCGTCCATCCTCTTTTTTTCCTTTCCTACAGCCACTTCAATTCTGTATTCGCTTATGGAGCATACCAGTGGCTTACGTTTACACTTATAATTACTTTGTGATTATGATTGGTTTAATCAAAAGGGCGATTACTTAGTTAATTAATTTTCTGAATAATAAAAAAAATTGATTAATCGAGGAAAACTCCATTTGAATTAATTAGAAAAATGCAATAAATCACTTAATGGAATAATCTTGAAAGTGATTAAACAAAATGTTTAGCAATTAATCAATCAATAGCCCCAGCTCTAGGTATTTCCGCAAAGCGCTGAGGAGTCCTCAAGCAAGCAAATCGTTTTGTGTTTTCAGTTGTCAGTCCCAAACTTCATACCGATAAGCACCCAATTGTATTTCAAGCTAGCCTCCTGCAGTCCCTCGCTTGTGGTGAAGAGTTAAAGAGCTTAAATTATGCCCGTGTAAGGCATCCCGTCGTAGAACCGACTAATATACACAGACACAAAATTCGAGTGATAGGAAAAAATCGTTCAAGCCCGACTGGGCATTAGAGGGTTCTAGTACCGATGCGAACCGGTTTTATTTCCGCCAAAGGACTGCCACCATCCGCAACACTTCCTTAAACTTTCCGGGAGTGTTTTAGCGGTTACAAGAGAAACAACAAGACCAAGTCGGCGGTATCTTCACTGTCGCGCGTATATGTGTACACGTCAAATCTCTTTTGGGCAACGACACGCAACAGCCTTCCTATTTACTTTTTGCAATGTCAGTGATTCCGAGCCATAGGTCAACACTGTTTGTCGACTATTGAGAAGTAAGCTCAATTATCCACTCAATGGTCCTTATACAAGAATGAACAACGAAAGTATACAAGAATGGCTGCTTTTTCAATATCAAAGTTTGCGTGACTGAACGTTTACCTTGAGTTTCTCTTCTGCTTTGGTCACGGCTGTGACTTCAGCCTGAAAGATGGGCATCTTCAGTGCCACTATTCTCCCGTAGAGAGCATCCCTCTTTTCCAGGTGCCCCGCCATTGCTTATGTGCTAGTTCCTTTTCTGAGTTCGCTGTGATCCTATTATGTCTGCCGGAGGGCTTGCGAGCGTTCTCTCACTGCTCGATTACATCTTTTGGCCGATGGTTGCTCCCAGATATCAAATGGCAGAGTCAAGGTGTGATAATATCGCTGAGCGAGTGACGAAAGTGCTGATTTTTTCAGCTTGGCTGGAATATTTGGCAAGTTGTTAATTCTAAGCATAAATTTTGCTTTAAAGTTCTTCGAAAAGCCTTAAAGCAATTACCTTTTGACCTACAACAAAACTGAAAATTCAAATCAGTACCTCCTAATTTGAATAAATGCAACCAAATTCTCTTTGAGGACAGCCAATAAAAGCAACGAATCATTGAGGAGGAGTAAGTTTTAAGGAAAACCCAAGGCAATTTTGTGATATGAAGATCAAACCGAAAGCAAAAAACCACAATACGACAAGTTATTTGTATATGGCGGTGACTGCGCCACTGACAAGAAACAAAATGGCGCCAATACTAAGGAAACAAGGCTGCATTTTCATACCCATATTTTGTAGTTTTGCGGTCTCGGCTCATATCTCCACACAGCAAAAAGGAAACGTCTTGTTTTTGTACTTATTAGATATACACACACACAAACAAACCCCTACACATCAAATAACAAACATTCACTCACATTTCATGCGCTCACTGCTTTTCCATATCAAGATTTGTGAAAATGTCCTTTTGACGGGCGCTTAACCGCAAATTCCCAGACTGCCAGTAGTCAAATGCAAACATGCGGTAGCCTTTCGGCAACTGTTGGCTGGAAGTTTTAGATTTTATTTTTCTTTTAAGCAAATCAAGTAAAACATGTCAACGGCATTTGCAAATGGCAGCAGCTTTTATAAGCCCATGGTTTGGTGGACAATTTCGATCGCGGATATGCGGTTTAGCTGTTCCTGACTCTGACAATTCAACCGCCACAAAAAAGGCAAATGCAGATTGTGTCATCGCATAATTTAGCGCCCACTTTAATCTGATTCAAGTGTTGTTAAAATTTTTTTGTAGGAAAAGAGAGGGAAAACACAGTTAAATGTTAAATGAATGGTTTCAAAACATGTGGGCGTGGCATTGTCTACAGGCGTGAATTTTTAAAGAGTAATTTCTGTTAAAGTCGGTTGTTACTGGGAATACTTAACTTGCCGTGACTCCCTATCAATGCAGCTAGAGTTTTCAGGTCCTGCGATTTTTTAGGACAACGTGATTTGTCACTGCGATTCTAATCTGTGACACTGACTAGTTTGCAGACCACAAAAAAAAGCTTAGCTTTGGGTCAGTTGTTAGTGTAATGAGAGCTGCGATTGTGTCCGTGACTGCGTTTATTGGAGAGCATGACGAGAAAAAGTGGGCGTGTATTATGTCACAGTGAGATTCATGGCGATTTCCTCTTAGCTTATGGTATGGATTTTATAGGACAATGTGACTTGTGGCTGCGATTTTTATCTGTGACAATGAATGGAATGTGTTAGACGAGCAATTTGTCTACAAATCGCTTGTTCACTGCGGTTCAATTGTTGCGAGAGCTGTGATTGTGACAGATATTGCGGTTATTGTAGCCGTGACGAGATAAGTCAATCAGGGCGTTATTTCCAAAGCTGTCGCGTCATTTACTATGATCCACAGGACGCTATATCATAGCTACAGAAACATTTGCCAACTATGTGCAAAGCTTCTTGGCGTGTACTATCGCAGTAACTTCCGATAGTGACGGGCCGTTGCTATCGAAATCAGCTAAAGACATAGCGCGTTTATATATTCCAGAACGGTTCTTATTATCCTATCAAAGCCGCTTTGAAATGCAGTCTAAGCGTGAACTGCTTGATCGCTTTTATTGTTTCAGGAGGAATTTACATATATTGAAAGTTTTTGATTTATCCTCTTCAGCTAGCTTCTTAAGCTGCCCACATTCATGCCTTTCGGGTTTCTCCTACCTTTTTAATTCCCTATAAAGCACTTACACTTGAAAATTTTTTGCATCAGTGTAACAAAGGGAGACCAGGGAGACGGAGGAGGAGGACATGGAAAAAATACAGGAACAAGGGGAAGTACAAAGACAAAGGCAAAAACAAATACAAAGATAAAGACAAAGAAAGACAAAGAGAAAGACAAAGGCAAAGACAAAGACAAAAACAAAGACAAAGACAAATGCAAAGACAAAGACAAATACAGACAAAGACAAAGACAAAAACAAAGACAAAGACAGTAACAAAGACAAAGACAAATACAGTAACACAGACAAAGACAAAGACAGTAACAAAGACAAAGGCAAAGCCAAGCACGAACACAAAGACACAGATAAAGATAGAGGACAAAGACAAAGAGAATCAGATGGAGAATTAGAGGGGGGGCAGGGGGGGAGTAGAATGAGAGGAAGTGAATAAAAAGGAAAGTAGGTGCTGCAGGAGACATAGAAGTAGAAGGAAAATTATGAGAAAGAGATGCAGAAAGGCTAAGAGGAGGAAATAAGAGCAGAAGCAGGAGAAAGAGAAGGCGAAGAAGGACGAGTAAGACAAGAAGAAGCAATTGCGAATTAGAGATGCGGTAGATATATGAGAAGGAAAAGGAGAAGGGAAAGGTGGAAAAGGGAAGAGGGGAATAAATGGGGAAGGAGTATTAGGAAGAGAAAAAGGACTAGAAGTAGAAGAAAGGGATGGAGATAAGGAGCAGAATAAAATGAAGGTTAAGGGTAAGAAAGCGAAGGATTATGGAGAAGAGGAAAGAAAGCGAGAGAGATTTCTGAATATGCAGCTTCATAACTCGACAAAGTACAAGTTAAAGGTCTCTTAAAATTCTATTTTTGACATATTAGCGCAAAATTTTGAGAGATCTTTAATTTGCACTTTATTAGACTAGCATTGATTGGGCTGTATATATAAAAATATGTTGAAAACTATAAATAAAGAGTTCGTTTTCGTGAAAATTTCGCGAATTTTGGAAAATTTTCGAAAACGTTTTTGAGATTAATTTGCATAGTTTCAGTTAAAAAAACAATACACTTTTTTTCTTAAAAACTTAAAAATAAAAGAAAGTGTTTAATTGACAATATTTGATAAAAATTTCTTGTGCCGTTTTGGAGTACGCTGCTGTGTAGAAGAGGAAAGCGAGTAATGGTAAGGACGAAAAGTAGAAGAATAAATACTTTTATAAAAAATAATAATAAAAAAGTTTCCAAATCCGAATGATCATGACAACAAATTGTTATTCTATCTTCTAGCAAATATATTTAAAACGAAACGTAAAATTGCAAATGCAGATTTTCTGGAATTCAAATGAAAGAATTAAAAATCTGCATCTCGATTGCTTTATCAAATACACAAATACCAGCTGCATGTAAACATTTGAATAACTCAATACGTACGCAATGGAAATCGTGATTTAAAAACCAAATGAATATTTTCTTTATCTAAATAACATTTTGAATGAAAATTGTTTTACCAAAAAAGAAAATTAAACAAAAACAACTTCAAACCAAACAAACAAATTCTGTTTGCAGCATAGACACGGCTCAACTCAGTGCACAAATTAGGTCAATCGAAATATCTGCTAGTGACAGATGCATTTACGGAAACAAAAACAAGAATGCACATACTTCATTAGAACAATAACAACAATATGATAAACCTATTTATACGTTTTGAGCACAACACATACACACTTCACTCTAATGCGTAGAACAACACACAGTTGGCCAATTTCTAAAGGATTGCCCACTGCATACAAGAATTCAAAAATCTATGCAGACATAACTCGGACGAATATGCCATTGCAAATTCTAATATACTTAACCTATTTTTAATTGCAAGTCACACCGAAAACTTATGACTGTGGGTATATGGTAGAGAGGGTAAGAGAGATAATAGCATTTCAGCTCCAACAGCAGGGGAACGTTTGAGTTCTGCAGGGATTGGCAGGAAAGTGGGCGGTAGACATAGGCTGCTTTGTCGAAAATGCCATTGATAACAAAATACCTAACCAAAAATATTTAAACATATAAACTGTATAGTATTTACAATGAGGCAATGTAAGACACTACGTGTGCAGTTCCGACATTTTTGGTGTTTTTGACTTGCATGAAAGCACATATATGAGTAGGTGCATGTTTATCAAAGGAAATAATCCGGATATCACAATCGAATGCATAAATGACAAGAGCAAGAGCAACACCGACAGTTGAAAACGGAAGAATGAGACGGATATATGCCGCACACACAAAACGAAGCTTTTAAAGAGCAGTGTTGATGGAAAAATTTGAATAAAATCTGAATGGCTTCCATTTCCAAGGCTTGTAGTAATGGTAAATTACAATGAATGGTGGCCTAGTCCCCAACGATTGGAAAAGCGAAAACATTTGCACCTGAAGTTTTTATTAATTATGAACAAACATTTTAGCTCACGGTATGGCGCAGTTCAGAATGTGTAAGGAAAGTGTTAGCGCAGTGTTTGGAAATGGTACAGGAATACAGAATACTAGCTTAAGTTATCGAAAGGTTTATTATCGATTTGTTATCAACGTGTTATCAAAAAGTTATCGATTTTTTAATAAATTGTTTACCTTTTTATAATAGAACATTTTTCTATTGTTTATCGAATTGTTATCAAAAAGTTATCGAGTTGCCACCGATTTTAAGCTCTATGTGATTATAGATATTCTATAACTTAATTTATCGAAAGTACTATTTATCGATTTGTTATCGGTGACATTCCCCAGCAGTTGGAAATCGAAAACTTTTGCGCCGAAGTTTCATATTACTGTATGGGGGAGTCCAGAATGTAAGTGTAAGCGTAGTCGAAGTGTTAGGAAATGGTAAGCTATATGGGGGAATACAGAATATTAACTTAATTATCGAAAAGTAAGTTTATCGATTTGTTACCGGCGTGTTTTCGATAAAGTTATCAATTTTTTAATAAATTTTTTATCTTTTTATTATAGAGAATTTTTATCTTTTTATTATAGAATTTTTCGATCGAAATGTTATAAAAAGTTATCAAGTTTTAACGATTTTTTATAGAAATTGTCGAATTCTATTCAAAAGTTGTCAGTTTGTTATCGATTTATTATCGAGGTTATTGACCATTTCGATACATTATCAAAAAATTTCTAGTTTTAACGAATCGTTATCAAAAAGCTATCGAGTTTATTATCGAAATTCCATCGACTCGGGAAATTACCAATTTGTTATCGACGTGTTATCGATTTTTTATTGAACATTTTTTGATATGTTATCAAACAATGTATCGATTTGTTACCGAAAATATGACGGTTTCTTATCGAAGTGTTACCAATTTGTTATCGGCGTGGTATCGACTTGTTCACGACGACCCTCATCGGTTTGTAAGGAAACAGATATCGATAAAACATCACTATATAATCGATACACATCTGTAAGCCGTCGATAACAAGCCGATAAGAAACGAATCTGAAGCCGATGACTTTGTTTTTATTCACTGTAGACTGATGTCTACAAAATTGGACGGCACCAACATGGGATTCAAGGGGTTGATAAGCGTAATACAAAGCCATATATCTTCACAGCTTTCGCAACCCAATTGTAAGCCTTACGAACCCGGGAGTCTTGTTACAAATGCTTCATACACATATTTAGAGAACGAGGCTCTGGTGAGACTAATTTTCTCATGGATTTAGGAGGTGCGGGCGGCATGGCCTATAAGGTTCATGTGGTCATATTAAAACGTTCTTGAGATAGTCGGGCTAATGGTGCTTCACTTATGCCAAATCAAATAAGATGTTACGTATACGCACCGGTACCCGGCTTTTCAGCTGGTACCGAACCGTACATTGGTCATCCTAGAGTTTCAGTGTTATTATTTTTAGCAACACCTGTGTGTCTGGATATATTCATCAGCATTCAACGGTGTGAGAGTATGAATTAGAGCATGTTAGTTATGTCTTTCTATTTTGTAGTTATTTTTCATATTTTAAAGTTCTGTTAAATGCAAATAAGCAGAAAATATACATTTATAAAGATGTAATTTCGAATGAGTGAATTTACACACCTGGTTTTTCGGATGTTGAGAATTTGTGAATGGTTGACAGTGCGTTTGTGTCCATAAACTACAAATTGGCGGGACGGGACCTACATGTTGAATGCCAACTTTGAACCACATCTGCAAGCTTTTCATGGCGGAAATACACTCGAGGTGTTCGCCAAATCACTTCCTAGGGGACGACGCCGTTTAGAAAATTTGTTCTACTTGAAAAAATCTTTTTTTTAAATTTGTTGATGTTACTTTGACCGGAAGTTCAACATAGGACGCTCAATGTGGTAGGCGGAACACGCTACACACGGCGGCCGTTCAGACCACCTGAGCCAGATATTCCACATGCCGTCGATTGATCCCTTAACTGACCCTAGAGGCTAGAATCGACCTCTTAGCAGCACTCCTGACCACTCCTATAACTGCTTCATTAACAGCAACAACAACCACTCCTATATCTAGATACCACCTGAGCTTACCGAGCGTGTTTCAGCCCGAAATATTGACTAGCCTGGATACATGAAAGCCATTATCTGGTAAGTAGTAATAAGTAAAGTCTTATCCTTCCTATTGGGAAGGAAGAGTTCAATAGATCTTTACTTCTCTCAAAATCACCTCACAAGTTTCAATCCGAGATCTTCGCTGTTCAGATCACTATCAATTACTGGATATAAATGGAACCGTTTACATAGCAGCCACCTTTGATAGCTAGGTGGCTCTTCGGGTTCACCAGCAATGATGGGGTTATGTGTGGAGGTCAGTCACGCGGTGTAGGTAGTGAGGATATATATGTGGTCACAAGCGATGACAGCCTAAATCGACTTAGGAAATGTGGAAGCGTGGAAACTAAGGTCAGTATCGCTTGTGACCACATATATAATTCTCCATGACTGCCTTCGACTCAAACCATTGGACTTATTTTTTCAATAGAAAGGATTGAAAGGTTGGGTTAGTTTGTACCGGCCAGTCAGTGAGGACCCCACCGATACTGAATCAGTCGATAGTGTTACCAGAATTTTGCACAACGACCAAACTGAAAAAAGCTATCAGAAACCAGGAACTACGTTTTAAAATAATTCCATCCTCTTGGAACTATGCAACTTACTGCTTCTATATCTGATAGCTGTGCCACTTCTTATAGCTGGAGACTTAGCCTGGCGAGCGCAGGGCATGAGCACAATAAATGCTCGAACGTTTCGTCCTCCAACCCACATTGAAACGCGGGTATCATACTCAAATGCACAAAATCTCAGTTTCACTGACGCTTCAAAATGCTCACGATGCTGCAAGAGCAAGGGAGGTCCTGCTTTTTAGCCTTGTCAAGGCTCGTATCTCTCAGCAATAACTTAACTGGGACAAGAATAAATTAAAGCTATTGCAGTCTGCCGTAAGAGGCGACAAAAATACGCAATTATTCAAAGGGCTGTGTAGTCAACTCTCAAAGTGTTGCCAGCGCAATTTATAGATTCTCCAACCAAATTGTCAACACTCACCTACCAGTAGCGAATACTGTTTCTTAACATCTCGAGGCTCTGCCGACCCCAAGTCCTTCATGGAACTAGTGGATGGGGCGGAGATGGCCTAGAAGGTTCAATGTGGTCATATTAAATCATTCCCCGAGATGATGTACCTTAGTGGTGATTGGTACCGGAAACGTACCGGATCTATAACCGCAAAGGACCATCAACATCGATAACACTGCCCAAAATCTTCGGCGAGTGTGTTTATCGCTACAACAACAATATAAATATAAATAAACGGATAGCGGTGGCTCAAACCACAGTTTCCATAATAAAGTGCAACCAAATCTGCAAAATTGGCCTTTCTGTAAACTCTTTGACATTTCTGAGACTGGCTCTCCATCTAACTCTCTGCGCATCCATGTTTGAACAGCTTGACGGGTAGCTCCTTGAAATTTTAACCAGGATTTTGACATTCTCATTGCGTAAAAAATCGACGGCGTAATGGTATTGCGCCATCAGAAATTGGACTCTGAGAAGAAGTGTTCCCTCCATACTATGTACGCTCTGCACCACCAGCTACTAGGCCGCCATTATCTTTCCTGCAGCAATTTGTTCTGGTCTTGAAAAATCCATGTTCCACCTGATTTTTTGACAGAATGTTCAGGCATTATTGATCTCAGACAATATCGGAAATCATTCTGACTTAGTTCGTGTCGCTTTATTTTTTTCTCTCAAGCGGGCTTCTCTTTTCTCTCCGCGCTCCACGATAACTCTCCTTACACTCTTTTTTGCCAGGCAGCAACAATCCATTCGTGCCAGTGTGTTACCCGATCTCGCTGGAACCTATATTGTCCTACAGCGTAGCACGTAAGGAGTGACAAGTGCTGCTTGTTGTCGCTTACAGGAGCGAGTCATGTACGCGATTCTACTTTGGCTGATTGCTAGCAGCCCCATACGACTACCTTGAGCACCACTTATCGTAATCAAAATGAAGCAGCGAGTAATCTTAGCTGCTCATACTTGAGCATCCGCTTAAACGAAATACTAAGCGTTGTATTAAAACACTTGATTTCTTTAAACCGGAATTTTCAACAAATAAGTTTTATTTATTATTCTTCACTTGATCATTCGCTTTATGGGTCAAGGCTATAGCGTACAAATGACGCAATAAACATACAAATGAAATATGACATATAAGAGTGTAAATTGTACATAAATATTACTTAAGACGTTATTTTATTTGCACTTAAGAATAATATAAAAGATAAAAACATACAAGAAAGATGAACAAATACGAAAAGCCAAACAAAGTACATAGCAACACACACCCAGATTGGCAAGGAAAGGAGCACCAGGACGAGACGCACAACTGAGCCAACAATGTTGCGAGCGTCTGACTCACCAATCGCTACATTTACAACAAACTAACAAATACATTAATACGCTTTAAATTGCACTGCTTTCATTTTATTGGACACCTACAAAACATTTAAATGATCATCATCTAACTAACATCTCATCATCATCAACAACATTATTGCTATTTTAACATGCCAAGGCTGTCGGCGCGCAAACTTGCAGTGTACAACTATTTTAACAGCAAATAAAATATGACTACAAGTCAAAATTTTTACATTTATTGCAATACAAGTCTCTCCACCGCCCACACAACCCACCCCCATCCCATCCTCTTACTCTTCTCACTCCTAACACTTCAACAAAATTTATTCTTTACATATGAGTGGCATTGCGTGAGGTTTTGTGCGTTGTGTGTGTGTATGTGTGTGCGTGTGTGTATGTATGGTGTAGTGTGCGTGTTTATGTGTATGTGTGTGTTGTGATGAATAAGTACTAGGGCGGGTGATTAAAATCGCTCCATTGCTCTGTGAAATCGTATTTAGGATCAAAATAGGAACTTTGCCGAAGGAACTCCTCTAACGAATTTGGTGTCCAGTGTGCCACTGCACGGTGGGTCGAGATCAAGTTAGTGTCGGTCGCATACATTGGACTCGATTGGAGCACTCTAAAGGGTCAAAAGTGGGATTTTTCAAAATTGCCCCTACCCAAAAGTTCGACCAAATTGGGGGACACCAGAATTCGTTTAGAGGATGTTCCTTCGGCAAAGATCTTATTTTGATCCCTAGAATATGATTTCACAGAGCAATAAGATAGATTACAGGTGATGAATCGAATTATTTAAAAAAATGCGGAGCACTAACGACCTAAATTAAAGGACTAACGACTACGCCGGAGTTGGTTAATTTTCGAATAATCTTTTTCTTCCATTTTGAAAAGCAGGCGGAACAACGTACATCAAGTAGATTTGATGAAAAATGCGACTGGACCCTATTTGAGTCCTTATTGAATCGAAAAGGAACTAGTCTTTTTATGTTCTCATATGGGTCCAAAAGGGATTGGTCCTATCGATCCCTTTCGGTTATAAATGGGTACAATTATTCTCTTCATAGGACATGCTCAAACAAAATGGAACAGTTCACAACTCATACAAAGAGATCAAAACTGGCATTGGTCGCATACTACTTTGCGACTCATCCCGGATTCATGCTAGACTAATCGCATTTTTGCAGGGTATGGGTGAATGCGCTTTTTTTCTCATTTTTTAGTAATGGCAAAAATGTTTAGTTTGAAGTGTTAATTTCAAGCAATTGCAAGTGTTGTAAGCCAATAAAAGTGCAAAGTCCGAGTTGTAACATAACGAATAACGCAAGGAAATGGAAATTGGCAGCACTTGTCAAGAATTCTAAACTAATTGCGGTTGCACGAGGCTAAGAAAGTTGTGCTAAGAAAATGAATACGAAATATGAAAGTGTACTCAAATTTTGAAAAAAACGCAAAGTACAAAATGTAATGAATGCCATATTTTATATGCAAGGAAGGAAGTATTCACAAATTCAGGTCATGAATGTTTGTTGGCAAAGGGAATGGTAGTATCGCTGTAGGAGTAGACGGGAATATGTTTTAATGTGCATGAAGGTTAAGAAGCAGTGTTATACTGTTGATTCTACGACGAAAATTGTTCTTGCGAGAATTGTCTTGGCAGCGGTAAATGTCTAAGCACAGACGGCTAGGGTAAGGTTGGTCAGGCTTTTCTCCCCATAACCAGCCTGCACAGCTGGACCAAAAACCCATCAAATTGTAGATCCAGGATATACGCGCTTTTAGTCCTACGTACTGCTTGCTACGGAGATACAGAGACTAGGTAAAATATGAAGCCTCGAGTACTAAGCACTCGTGAAGTTCGATGTGTAAACAAGCAGGTATGTTTTAAAGTTAACTAGAGCTCTTCTAGGGGATGTGTTTAAACCACAATACAGGCAACTTTTGCACAAACAAATCATTTCGGTCTTTTTTAGAAAAGTTTTCTCGGCTTCTTATGGGAAACAACCGAAACTGACAAGTTATTGTGTTATTATGGGCTTATTATCGATAACGAATAACTATCGTCGAGTTAGTGGTTTGTTATCGGCTTGTTTTCGACGCTTAAAGATGTGTCTTCGATCTTATTTTGAATATTTGTCGGTAAATGTTTCAAAAACAAGTGATAAGTCGTCGTTAACAAATCGATGACCGGCCGGTAACAAATGGGGGGCACTCCGATAAGAAATAGATAAGAAATTGATAACTTTTCAACAGCAAACCAATAACTTTTTGGTAAAATAGCAAATCGAAAACTTTTTGATAATATGGCGATAACATTTCGATAAGTAATCGATAAATTTTCTATAACGATGGATATATTTTCGATAGAAAAATTCATAAAAAATCGATTACTTTCCAATAAAAACTTGGCAAATTTTTGATTATAAGTGGATAACTTTTTGATAGCAAATCTATAACTTTTCAATAAAAAATCGATAACTTTTAGATAACTCGTCGATAGAAAATCGATATCATTAATAGCCCTTGTATAGATAACAAAGTTATAACACATCGATAGTCATTTATAGCCTCAGTCGATAACACACATCATACCCTGTGTCCACTTCTGTCTCTTGTCCACGAGTCACGGTCTGATTTCACTCACAGTAGAACTATACGACTACCGACCGGGTTTCTAGGGGTACCTGGGCAGAGCGTTATCCAAGGTACTTTGGTTAGGACAATCAAGTGTATTGGTTAAATATTTCCCCCCATTTGGTGTTTCAAGTGGTCTCGTGTCATGCGCGACCTCACTACAAGTGTTTTCTCCTTAATTCGACTGTGACATAGGCGTCCCTAACACTAATGAAGCCATTAGCGACAACGGTTAGTACAGGCATGCAATGAGGTAAAATCTTGTTCGACTAATTAAAACTTCCTTAACACTGTAAGGAAATCGACTATTTTGAGAATTTCGTATTCTCGTTTATATAAATGTCTTTTGAACGTGTATCACAGTTTACTGTCTGATTGGGGGAAGTCCCCTGATGCGCCTGAATTTCGGTTAATAGAACGTAAGATGTAGTTCTGTTGTTTTTGTTTTTCATCACGTCCGAATAGCGTAGTAGTCAGTTTCCTTTTTGCCTGTATTCA
>JARSSU010011418.1:0-34053 GCA_029619165.1 Eurosta solidaginis
AAGAGATAACTTACGTTTTTGTATGTGTGTTGATGCATTTGTATAGGTTTTGCAAAAAAAAACAAATAAACAGAAAAAAAAATGTTAATAATAGGTAATTTTGTTTTGCCAATATAGGCACAAAGCAGGTGTAGAGACCACTTCTAATAAAATTTCGAACATTTGCCAGAGAACTACTGTTCATTAGCTGCTCTGTTTATTTTAAAAATATCTCAGTTTCGTCATTTTCTAAGATTTTCCAGAACGATGTTGAATAATGGAGGAATGCGCAAAAACAACAAAATATATAAACAACAACAAAAAAGTTTTAAAATTGGAAAGTCAGCTGAAAAATATTTTAGTGCAAAGCAAAATGATTATAAAGGATATTTCCAGCTTTTGTATTGACAAATAAATAAAGGAAAATATGCGCGATTTCTTTAATTAGTTTATTATTAATATATTACACTGAAACACTGAAAGAAATGATGCTAGTAAAGTGAACAAATCGGTTCTGTTGTTCTTGACTTAACGGATATTCGGTGTGAAATTGATCGAATTATGGTTTAATTTGACCGAGTTCTTTGTCAAGCGAGCAAATTAGTTTAGTCATTTCAACAGAAGAGAAATTGTCGCTCTTAAGTTAACAAAATTCTGTAAAATTGACAGATTACCTGGTCAATCTAACTGATTTTTTTGTTAACACAACTGATCTCACTGGTCATTTGAACAGAGATCAACAGTCAATACATGAGCAGATTTCAAAGAGAATTTTACGCTCACTACTACTCTCTCTACTCTCTCTCTACTTTACTGTATGCACATATTTACGTATGTATATGGCGGCGTGGTGTGATGGTAGCGTGCTCCGCCTACCACACCGAAGATCCTGTGTTCACACACGGGCAAAGCAACATAAAAATTTTAGAAATAAGGGTTTTCAATTAAAAGAAAATTTTCCTAAGCGGGGTCACCCCTCGGCACTGTTCGGCAAGCACTCCGAGTGTATTTCTGCAATGAAAAGATCTCAGTGAAAACTCATGTGCCTTGCAAATGCCGCAACATAGGTACTTTCGTACCATTTTTTTGTTCATTTGACTACTAAAACGGTCAATTACGAATCAACGATTTGTGCGCAGTTGATTCAACATCTTGTTGCGATGGATAAAAATTGACAGAAATTTCGGTTGAATTGACTCGTATTTCGGTTGATTTTACCAGTCTTTTTCTTTCAGTGTAAACAATATAAATCAAAAAAAACACACATACCACATATTTACATATAATCTAAGCATTTAAAAATTATTTATTATACTAACATTCAGTAATGTTGTCTCTTTGATTGAGGTCCCTGACTCATCGCAGTTGATTCGTCATTCACCTAAACAAAATATATCAATACTAAAATAAAAGTCGCCGATGTTTATATTGTAGGTGTTATCCAAAATGTGAGCATCTGTAGGAACGTCATTTCTAGAGTATCAACTGAGGCTGCTACAATAGACGCGTTTATTTGTCGATTAAAATTTTCCTTTGCGTCTAATTAGGTGTAGCCTTACGCTATTGTTTGGTCCTTTATTTACAACGCGCCATATTTTGTAATTGTTAAAATATTTTAATGTGCACGATCCAATTATTAAAATTAAGCTAATGAGATTTTAAGTGTCAAAGAATCATTTAATGATTTTAATTATAATTTGAGACAAACCCAAAAATGTGTGACGACGTCAATGGATGAAGGGTGTTATGTTGCGTTTTTGGATGTTTGTTGTTTTATGCATGGACGGACAAAAAGAAAACGAAAATTTTCTTTATTCGTTTCTGAACTCAAACCTTGTATAGAGAGAAAAGACGGGTACTCGGTTAATTTAAAAATGGTTTGTATTATTTGCTATGAAAGAGGGTTACATACATAAAACATAAAAATAATAGTTTAAAAAAACTAAAAAAACACGCTTTTATAGCTAACCGAACTAAAAAATAGAAAATATTTTCAATTAAAAAGAGTTTATATAACAGTAGTAGAAGGCCAAACAATCATTTATAGTTAGTCACCTCAAAATAAAATTATAATAAAATTTAAGTTATTAACAGAATAATTTAATTCATATTAAAAAGCGTGGGGTTCATTTGACTACATTTCATATCTTTCCTCTCAGATAGTTGCCAATAGAATGATTGTAACATTCAATATCAAGCACCCCACCATTTTACTGTGAATTAAATTATTCTGTTAATAACTTAAATTTTATTATAATTTTATTTTGAGGCGATTAACTATAAATGATTGTTTGACCTTCTACTACTGTTATATAAACTCTTTTAATTATTTTCTATTTTTTAGTTCGGTTAGCTATAAAAGCGTGTTTTTTTAGTTTTTTTAAACTATTATTTATTTTTAATTTTTTAGTTCAAGTAATTTTAAAAGTTTTAGTCGAGAGTGATGAAACATCGAAACGCCAGGGGTCCATGGATGAATCCAACTCACGGCACCGAAAAGTGCCAAGACACAGGGAGGCTGGACGCGGTCTTTCGCTGAAATTGCCAAGGGTCGGCAGATCATTGGCATTATAGACGAGAGCAGCGAAGATTGCAGGATCCCGAAACAACAGTGGGAGTGGATCGAGGCCGCGCTCGCTACGGTGGCCGTTAAGGTTAAGAAAGACAACCCTGGTCCACCGCCATCTTACACCGATGCAGGGTGGTTCCAGGGCAATGTCAAGCTTATTGCCTGTGACGACGCCAGGTCGGTAAGCCTCTATAGGGCCGCCGTCACGCTGATAGGGGTGGTATATCCGGGCGCGTGCACCTCAAGGTAGTGGAGGCGCATGATATTCTCTCACGACCAAGGGCTAGAGCCTGGGTTCAAGTGACGCCAACGGACCCAGCTGACATCTTGGAGCTGCTCCAGGAGTACAACCCGGGTCTACCGACCAAGAACTGGAAGGTGGTCAACGTGGAGAAATCTGAACGGGCCACGATGCAGATAGTCCTGTTGCTCGACAGCGCTAGCGTGAAGCGCTGAAAAAGCAGGACTTCAAAGATAAGCTACGGCTTCAAAAACTATAAGCCTTAAGATTTATAAGGCTGATGTCGAAGGCTTGGTAAAGCTTCAGTCTCGCACGGAGTTGGGTGAACTCCCCCCAGTGAAGACGAGATGGAGGTAGACGAGGGCGAGGGAGGTAGTGGCTACGCTTCGTCAGGCTCGGCTGGAAGCTTGGCTCTCGGAGGTTGTACTCTGAGGGTCAGCTTCTGGGGGATGGCGACTCGGATGCGACGCTCACGGAGGAGAGCGCAAACATTTTATGATCAGGGTCCTCCAAATTAACCTGCATCATTGTAAAGCAGCATCAGCTGCACTCCTACTGCACCTGTCATCAGGTGCGTAGACATCGTACTAGCCAGGAGCCGTGATCACTGTCAATAGGTTCTGTGGCCTGCGGACGCCAGCGTATAAGCTCTATAGCGCTCAGGAAAAGGGTAAACCTCGCACATGTATATTGGCTAAGTCTACTCTTAATGTTTCCCGTTTTTCTTTATGGTGCCTTGGTCTGGTGGCCTGCACTAGCTAAAAGTACCTATCTTAAAACGCTTAAAAGGTGCAACGGAGTTCGGAGCTTTGCATTACCGGGGCTCTCGACTCCACTCCAGATTCCATTACATACATACATGGATACATAGATACAGAGATAGATACAGGCCAAGCTAATAAAAGCGTGTTAAAAAGGGCTTCAGTATGCTCTTTCGTAGATGTGCCATGCATCCACTTCTATCATTAATAAAGGAATGCGTTTTTGGCATTATGTGCAAGGTTTCAAATCTATGCCCATTTGGGGTGGTCATAAGTTCAATTGACCTTATGGCCGTTGACCTGATGTTACCACACCATCACATTAATGCATTGTCATCGAGCCTTGATACGTGTGCAAAGTTTCAATCAAACTTTGGCCATTCAAAGTGGTAATAAGGCCAATTGACCTTATGTCCGTTGACTTTATGTCACCACACCATCACATGAATGCATTGTCATCAAGCCTTGATACGTGCGCAAAGTTTAATCAAACTTATGGCCATTCAAAATGGTAATAAGGCCAATTGACCTTATGGCCGTTGACCTTATGTCACCAACCATCACATTAATGCATTGTCATCGAGCCTTGATACGTGTGCAAAGTTTCCATCAAACTTGTGGCCATTCAAAGTGGTAGTAAGGCTAATTGACCTTATGGCCGTTGACCCTATGTTTTACCGACTAACATATTCAATTGTTTCCTGAAGATGATCTCAGAATGAGATCGAAATATCTACCAAATAAAATTAGAAATACAAACATTTAAACTGTGTTTCAAATTTTTAAACTGCCTCGAGCTCATCAAAATTTAATAACTTATAATATTTGAAGCATAGATGTTAAGTAATGATTAGATAATGCTAATGATTGCTAATTAACCTTCATTTGCGAAATTCTCTAATTCATTAAATAATTAGAATTAGTTCAACTAATTCCCATTAGCTAATTGAAATTTTTATTCTAATGGAAAATCTAATTGCAATTAGTTGCCATTAGCAAAAAAAATTGGTTTACCTTTACAATTAGAAATCTAATTGACTTCTGCTAATGCAATTAGATATTCAATTAGCTCGAATTAGAATCAATTATTTTGATAAAAATAAATTTTTTTCAAAGAATTATTGAAGTGAACGAATAATGATGTAAATAAGTATAAATAATTGATTCTAATTCGAGCTAACTGAATATCTAATTGCATTAGCAGAAGTCAATTAGATTTCTAATTGTAAAGGTAACCCAATTTTTTTTGCTAATGGCAACTAATTGCAATTAGATTTACCATTAGAATAAAAATTTCAATTATCTAATGGGAATTAGTTAAACTATTTTTAATTGTTTAATGAATTAGAGAATATAAACCAATTGCATCAATTGCTAATTCTAATTGGAATTTAACATGTATGATTTGAAGGCAAATAAAAAATGTTCTAAGGAATTATGCAGTTCAGTACTTATGGGGTTTTTGTAAACTGATTGCTTCCTATTTCTACTATTACTATTTTCGAAAAATCACAAAGAAACAACACAGTTAACGGATGTCAATTCGATTTGGGAGCAAAATGGCTGCAATTGTCAAAAAATTTGTCTGTCGAGCAAACCTCTTGTGATTGAATCATGAACCAAGTGCAGGTAAGAGGTCTCTCGAAATTTTCATTGATTTTCGTAAATTTTTATTCCGAAGGGTGTTCTAGATTTTCCTTTATACAAAGAGTGAATATTTTTTTAAATTCATTTGATGTCAAAAATTGTAAACGAGGAACTTAGCTACGAAATGGTTTCGTAGTAGACTCAGGTTATATCCTAAATGATCTTGAAGTCATACATTAGGACATGCACCGATTTGCACAGGTATGGAATTTGTTATAAAATGGCACTAAAGATCAAATGATAAAAGATCGCAGTTTAATTCCAAAAGAGTAAAAAATTATTCCTAAAAGAGACTCAACTAATCACTTAAGTGGCCAGACATCAATTTGTAAATATTCTGAACTTATAGCAAAGATGATACATAAATAATATTGTAACGAAGTTCGGGTAATTCCCCTTATTCCAAATATTCTGCTAACGTTCGAATCACTAAACTGTTGAACAAATAACTCCAATATTCAACACTGCAAAAATGGTCTTTATTAGACTACTTTAAAGTACTTCACAATAACACTTCACAACCAATAGCGTGATTAAATCAAACTGATTGCTCATGCCTCAGCTGGTGCTGCTTTTATACTCTTCGGTTTCCTCGTTCGCATATTTCTAGGCGTTTCTCCTTCTAGAATTTACTAGTTCGCTGAAGATTGCATGCTTTGTGAGTATCTCAGAAATATGCATGTGTATGTGTAAGAACTACTTTGCTGATGATTGCATACTTTTGTGAGTATCTTTCCGCTGCTGTATGTACGCATGTGTCCACATAATGATTCATTTGTTTATTTAGATTCAAGTGACTGCTTAGTATCGGCTTAGAGATGATAGTATCCCTTAGTTTTGCTAATATTCGTCACGCTGCCCTCCACCTAAGTCTGGTCCTCCCGATCAGACAAATTTCCTGATCTAAACGCCGCCAGCCTTTCCAGATGAACCACTTTCATTTTGGTTCGTGGCTTACCAATGATTTGTATACAGTAAACTACATCGTTGATCCGTTTTACAACTTTGTATGGGCCTTCCCAGTTACACTGCAACTTCGGGGACAAACTTTTTTCCGTCGTGGGTTGTATAGCACCAAATTTCCTGCCTGAAAACCTTCCGAATTAATTACTTTATCGTATCTGGCTCTCATCTTGTCACTTATAATCTTTGTTCGTTGCCTTATCAGATCGTGTATTTCTCTCAGCTCTTCTTCCAAAACACCAGTGGATTTCTTGACATTTCTCTCTGCATCGGCATCTATCCCAAACTTCAAATCAACTGGCTGTAGAAGGTCATTGCCAAAAATTACTTTTGCAGGAGTTTGGCCCGTTCTCTCATGCACTGCTGATCGGTAAGCCATCAAGAATAATGGTATGCGGGTATCCCCCAATTTATGGAAACTTGTCCACTACTTTCCTTAAGTGCTCCTCGAATGTTCTATTGAATCGTTCCACCATACCATCGGATTGAGGATGCAATGCAGTTGTCCGTGTTTTTCGAATGCCCAATGATTTACACATTTCCTGGAACACAGCTGATTCGAAATTCCTGCCTTGGTCAGAATGTAACTCCATTGGTACACCATACCTTGCAACCCAATTGTATATAAACACTTCTGCTACTGTTTCTGCTTCTTGATTTGGGATTGGGTAAACCTCTGGCCATTTGCTGAAATAATCCATAAGCAGCAGTACATATTTGTTTCCTCAGTTGCTAGTAGGAAATTGACCTGCGATATCCATAGCGATCCTTTCAAATGGCGCAACTGAGTTATATTGCTTCATCTGGCCATGACTTCGGGTTTTGGGCCCTTTCACTCTGCTGCAAACCTCACAGTTCGCAATCCACTCAGTGACCGACTGACGACAACCAACCCAATAGAATCTCTGTTTAATCTTCTCGAGCGTCTTCGTGATTCCAAGATGACCGTCCGCTTGGACCATTATGCAGCTCGCTGAGCACGTCAGGAATCCTCTTTCTGGGAACGACTATCAGTTTCTTCTTGCATTGACCATCCTCACTCTCCCATACTCGATGCAAGTAACCGGATATCAATTCCAAACTGTTCCACTGTACCCAATATGACTTCGCAATGGGACTCTCTGCTGACATCTCCTCTCTATTTGGTCTTTCCTTTCATTCGAAACCTTGCATAACATGCGCCAGGTGTGTATCTTCTAACCGACACTTCCTTAGTTGTTCCTTGTCCTATTCATCCGTGCATGTTATAGTCATTAGCCTCGTCATTCCTCGTTTTCGGACCACACTTTTCCGTAACTTTTACACAATCGTGTCATGTAAACTGTATAATAAATTACCTGCTGTAATACAACTCATTAGAAAACTTTCTAAGTTTATGAGGGAAGTGAAACGGTGGCTACTTGGTTTCAATCATGAGGGTGTAGAAATTATGTTGCGATCCATCGTATAAATTCCGCTATGTAATATTTATGAAGTTTTTAGCTTTATATGTAAGTACTTTGTTATTTATAGTATTTCTTTTATTTAATATAGTATTTTTTTTTATTTAAAATAGTTATTCTCTGGTCGTTACTTTAACTAGAGATTGTAGCAATTATATCTTGTGATTATTATGCGCCCCACAAGCATTTATAATTATATTTAAAGGAAATGACATTTCCACTGCTTTTATAATTAGCATTTAATGTCATTAACTATTTTCTTATTTGAATTTGTTACTTTTATATTGTACTACTTCGGAATATTGTACGTATTTATAAGAAAATAAAGAATATACAATACCATACATACATACCTATTATATCTTCTTTAGCCTCGGCCTTTGAACCAGGGATGCACCTTAACGTTAAGCTAATCGTTTATCAAAAAATTTCCACCGTTTCCGTTGAAACACTTCGAAATATTATCGATAAAGAAATTATCAAGATAAATTGTATCTCGTTGGCTGCAAGCGGGCGTCTGTCTTGGAGCAAGCGCTCGCTATATAAACGTGCCAAGTAATATTTTCACCCCCGCTGAGCGGGTTGTGCGCTGGGCTTGGGACCCGCCACGTAAAACCATACTCCAATGAAATATAACTACAAGCCTCGGATAAATACACTCTCTATTGATGACGACCATGGCAAACGTTTGAAGGACAATGAATTGAGGGCATGCACCTGGAACGTCCGCTCCCTGAATGGGATTGGTGCAGATGCCCGGCTGGTTGATGTCCTCGTCAAAGCAAAATCTGACATCACCGCCATCCAAGAAATGCGTTTGACGGAGCAAGGAAGAAAGAAGATCAAAAATTGTGACATATATTGGAGTGGCCATGCGAATAAGCGCAGTTTCGGCGTCGGATTCGTGGTGGGAGAGAGACTTTGTCGCCAAGTGCTGGCGTTCACGCCTGTGGACGAGCGTCTCGCCGCTATCCGAATAAAAGCAAAATTTTTTAATATATAATTCATCTGCGCCCATGCGCCCGACAGAGGAGAAAGACACTTTTTATGAACAATTAGAACGTACATACGAGCGCTGCCCCCGTCACGATATATAAGACGTGCTTGGTGACTTTAACGCCAGGGTAGGCAAAGAAGGTGTTTTTGGCCCTACAGTCGGAAAGTTCAGCCTACACAATGAAACTTCTCCTAACGGACTGAGACTGATTGGCTTTGCCGGTGCTCGAAACATGGTCATATCCAGCACGAGGTTCATGCATAAAAAGATACATCAAGCTACATGGCTGTCTCCTGATCGAAATACTCGCAATCAGATCGATCACGTTGTGATAGACGGACGGCATGCCTCCAGTGTTTTAGATGTGCGCACGATCCGAGGACCTAACATCGACTCGGACCATTATCTCGTTGCAGCCAAAATACGCACCCGCCTCAACGCGGCTAAAACCAAGGAACAAAAAACACAAGGAAAGCTAGACGTCGAAAAGCATCAATCACAACAGACTGCCAATGATTTCGCAACTCGACTCTCACACCTGCTCTCTGAGAGCACAACTCATCCTGAAGGAATACAGGAGCAGTGGGAACATATCTCCAAAGCACTTCGTACTGCCGCCGGGGGAAAAAATTGGTTACCGACGGCCACGAAAAAACAACTGGTATGATGAAGAATGCCGCGTTGTAAACCGAAAGAAAAGCTGCCTACAGGGCTACGTTAAAAGCGAGCGCGACAAGAGGAGGTGTGTGAACGCTATCGTGAGTTGAAAAGGGAAGCGAGACGCCTTTTCAGGAAGAAAACAGCAGAAGCAGAAAGGCGTGAGTGCGAGGAGCTTGAGCTGCTAGCCACCAGGAATAACGCCCGAAAAATACGGCGACAGACGGAAGGTTTTAAGACCGGGGCAAACTCCTGTAGGAATGAAAACACGGCGACCTTTGTAACTGATGTCCAGAGAGTGCTTAGATTATGGAGGGAATACTTCTCTACTCTCCTGAATGGAGGCAGCAATTCACCGCGCAGAGATGAAGAAGCCGATCCCGCAATCGATGATGATGGAATATATGTCCCCCCGCCCGATTATGACGAAGTTAGAATAGCAATAACCAGATTGAAAAACAACAAGGCCGTGGGCGCTGATGGATTGCCTGCGGAGCTATTCAAGTACGGTGGCGAGGAGTTGGTAAGGCGTATGCAGCAGCTTCTTTGCAAAGTCTTTCTTTGCCCAGTCCACAAGAAGGGGGATACTGCAAAATGCACCAACTATCGTGGAATCAGCCTTCTTAATATCGAATATAAGGTCCTTTCAAGTGTATTGTGCGAAAAAATTAAGCCACGACCGCTGAACTAAATCGCGACGCCCAAATCTTGGAAAAAACCCGTGAAAAGAGAATCGATACACATCACCTCTTCGTCGACTTTAAAGCCGCCTTCGACAGCACGAAAAGGAGCTGCCTATATGCCGCTAAGTCTGAATTTGTTTTCCCCGAAAAACTTATACGGCTGTGCAAAATGACGTTGAGCAACACCATCAGCTCAGTCAGAATTGGGAAGGACCTCTCCGAGCCGTTCGAAACTAAACGAGGTTTCAGACAGGGTGACCCCCTATCGTGCGATTTCCTTAATTTGATGCTGGAGAAAGTTATACTAGCTGCAGAACTTAACCGCACTGGAACAATATTCTATAAAAGCATGCAATTACTGGCATATGCTGATGACATTGATATCATCGGCCTAAACACCCGCGCTGTTAGTTCTGCTTACTCCAAACTGGAAAAAGAAGCGGTAAAGATGGGTTTGATGGTGAATGGGGACAAAACGAAGTACCTGCTGTCATCGAGCAAAGAGTCAGCGCATATGCGCCTTGGCAACCACGCTACTGTTGGCAGCCATAATTTCGAAATAGTAAAGACTTCGTTTATTTGGGAACCAGCATCAACACTAGCAACAACATCAGCACTGAAACTCCAGCGAAGAATCAATCTTGCCAATAAATGCTACTTTGGACTAGGTAGGCAATTGAAAAGTAAAGTCCTCTCTCGGCGAACGAAAATCATACTCTACAAGTCACTTATCGTACCCGTCCTGCTATATAGGGCAGAAGCATGGACCATGACAACAGCAGATGAAGCGGCTTTGGGAGTGTTCGAGAGAAAAGTTCTTCGAAAGATTTATGGACCTCTACGCGTTGGCGATGGCGAGTACCGAAGAAGATTTAATGATGAGCTATACGAGCTATATGCAGACATCACATAGTCCAGCGAATTAAAACGCAGCGGCTGCGCTGGCTAGGCCATGTTATGCGAATGAAAGATGATGCTCCGGCCAAGAAAGTGTTTCTATCGGAACCCGCCTATGGAAGCAGAGGTAGAGGGCGTCCCCCACTCCGTTGGAAGGACCAGGTGGAAAACGATTTAAACTCCCTTGGTGTGACCAATTGGCGCCGGTTGGCGGAGCGGAGGAGTGACTGGCGCGCCTTGTTGGACGGCCATAACCGTTTAGACGGTTAAGCGCCAATTAAGTAAGTAAGTAATGTCAAAAATACTCTGAGCAATGTTCGTACTGTCAAAATTCATGAGAAAAGTTGCAATCAGCTTGGCTAATGCTTTCACCTTTAATGACTACGTCATCAATCAGCTTTGCCAGCATAGTTTGAAATTAATAATCAACATAAACGATTTGATTTCGTTTTGATATGGCAGAAAACGAAACAAAATCATTTCGTTAATTTGACGTTCTTAACGTTAATAACGAAACGAAATGATATCGGTTCGTTGGTTAAGCATGCCTGCTTTGAACAGTGCTTGCATTCCAAACTACATGGTCTTCATGACATTGCATTAGCTTTTCCATGGGTACTACCTTTTCGATGCTCAATGGAAAAGTCATAGCTTTGTAGTCGCTCGATCCACCGTGCCAATTGTCCTTCTGGATTACCGAACTGCAGTAGCCATTTCAACGCTGCGTGATCTGTCCTGACGCGGAATCGCCGACCGTAGAGGTACTTCTGAAAATGTTGAATGCACTCTACCAATGCCAACAGCTCCCTCAGTGTAACGCAATAGTTCCTCTCTGGTTTTCCAATTGATCGGCTGTAATATGCAACTACCTTCTCCTGTCCATCGACCAGTTGTTATAAAACGCCTCCTATGGCATATCAACTCACATCTGTATCTAGAATGTTGCTCCTGGAATCGGATATACCAACATTGGGGCAGTGCACAAACGCTCTTTCAATATTTGGAAAGTCACTTCTTGCTCCTTCTTCCATTCAAAAGCTTTATTTTTTCTTGTCAGCTCGTGGAGGCTATGGGCTACGCTGGCAAAATTTGGTACGAATCGGCGGTAATATGTGCACGGCCCAAAGAAACTTCTCAATTCATGTAGTTCTGTGGTCTTGGCCAATCCTTTACAGCCTATATCTTTTCGTTTGCAGTGCAGATGCCCTCTGTCGTTACCTTGTGACCCAAATAATTTACTTTCTTTTTAAATAGCGAACACTTTTTGGGACTTAACTTTAGACCAGCGTGAGCTATTCTCTGGAAAACTTCCTCCAAGTTCTTAAGATGTTCATCAAAATTCTTGCCCAATACGATGATGTCGTCCAGGTACACCAAGCATGTTTTCCAGTATTCCAAAACCAGTTCGTACCAGAGAGCGAGTCCAGAGTGTCGTCAATTCTTGGCAATGGGTAGCTATCCTTTTTCGTAACGTCATTCAACTTCCGGTAATCCAAGCAAAACCTCACTTTTCCATCCTTCTTCTTTACAAGTACTACCGGTGAGCTCCATGGACTAGCTGATGGTTCGATGACGCCGCTGCCGCTCAATTCTTGTATGATTTGACTCACAACTTCCCGCTTCGCCAGTGGAACACTACGAGGAGCTTGACGTATCGGCCTCTGTGTCAATTTGATGTTTCACAACATTGGCGCGGCCTGGTTTGGGACCATCCTGGTCAAATATGTTTGCGTACTTTAGGAGCAGTTGATTTGCCTTACTCTGATAATCTTCATCTAGCCCCTCCATCCATGCCGTGATGTCATTTGAAAGATCAGTCTTGCTAATTGAACATGTTCCTGGAACTGTTCACAGATAATAACTACTTCAGCCTCTTCGAATCTTCCCAATATAGCTCCTTTTGTAAGTTTGAGTGGTGACTTGAACTCATGGAATACTCTTACCGGAATACGTCCATCTTATTTTGTCATAGCCAAGGTTTTTCCTACAAGTATGTTCGGTGTTGATCTGTTTGCTGCCTCGACAACCCACAATTTGTTTGTCCCACAATCTCCGTCAACCTTTGCCCAGATGACTGCTTCTGATTTTGCTGGTATTTGCTGACTTTCTTCCACCAGCATTCGTTTACTGCTGTAGCCTTTCTCGGAGCCGAAATTAAGTGGCACATCCATGTTCTTATATCGCATCGTCTTGCTTTGCATGTCGATCTCGATGCCTTGGTCGATTAAGAAGTCCACTCCAATTATGATTTCATCAACAATCTCTGCCACATAAAATTGTGTAGTACCATGACGTTCCCAATTGCTACTTCACATGCTACTTCTCCAATTACCTGGGTGTCCTTCCCGTGGCTGTACGTAATCTTGCTCCAAGCAATGGTCTTATCTTCTTGTTGACTAAATCTGATCGAATGATGGAATGAGATGCACCCGTATCTATAGTCAGTAAACGTTCCTTTCCATCCACGCGGCCTCCGACAGTAAGGTTTGACCTTCTTCCAATTTGCGAGATAGAGATTATGGGGAATTCAATTGAGGGAGCCAGTTGTCGCCCCTTGCGGCTGACTCGCTTTAGTTTAACACGATTCAATGGATTTGGAGATTTGCTCATCTACTTCAGCTTTGCGTTTAGGGCCACCCACATTGTTTGAACTATTGGGAGCGGTGCTGCAATGTCGTGCAATGAGACCTGGCTTGCCACACTTGAAACATTTCATAACTCCGGCTTTTTTTCTGTTGTGATCTCTTCAGTGCTTCCAAAATTGTGTCTACCCAATCTGGCCTTTCCACTTCCACACGATGAGCTTTGCATGCTGGTTTACTTAATAGTGAGGTAGTTTCCTGAGTCAATTCATGGGATACCGTTTCTGCAAATGTTGGCTTTGGGTTTGCGTATGTGGCTCGCTTCGTTTCGACGTCCTGTATGCCATTTATAAAGCTCTGAATTTTTACCCTTTCGGTGTATTACACGGGTGCGTCGGCATTCGCCAAATGTGCAAGCCTTTCTACATCTGACGCAAACTCCTGCAAAGTCTAATTAGCTTTTTGGTAGCGGGTTTGCAACTCTATTTGGTATATCTGCTTTCTGTGTTCGCTTCCGTATCGCCTCTCTAGGCCGCTCACCAATGTTTCGTAGTTATTCCGCTCTCCCTCGGGAATATTCTGTAGGATTTCAGCAGCAGATCCTTTCAATGCCACAAATAGTGCAGCAACTTTATCTTCAGCACTCCAGTTGTTCACTGCTACGGTCTTCTCAAACTGAATCTTAAACACCTGGAAAGGAATAGAGCCGTAAAAAGATGGAGTTTTTACCTTCGCATTGCTTGCTGAAACAACTGGGCGATTTAGTTACAGCTCAACCTCGATTTTGTTCTCAAACTGCATTATTTTTTCGTCCACACGGGCTACCAGTTGTGCAGAGATCTGCGATGATACCTGTGCTGAAATTTGTCCTGACATTTCGGATATACGTGCTCCTGTGTTTCAATCCTGGATGTTATTTGTGACGACATTTCGGATATACGTGTCTCCTGTGTTTCCAACTGGGATGCCATGTATGTCTTCTGTTCTTCCAGTTGGGATGACATTTGCGACGACATTTCTGAAATGCGTTCCTCCTGTGCTTCCATCTTGGATGTTACTGTCGATGTTTGTGCAGATATTGCATCCAAAATCGTGTTCAAGTCTGTGCTCGTAACTGTCTGCGTAACTGTCTCTTCCATTTTTGTTGTTTCCTCGCCTTCAAGATGAAAGTCATACTCTTCCACGTCAATTCCTTCTAATTCCATTGGCCCTCGTAGTCGTGCCTGAAGTTCGAATTTATTGCCGGTTGTATTCAATCCCCGGCTTTCCAACTCCTTCTTCAGTTGCTGGATCTTCAACTCACTCCACTTTGCCATGTCCAATTTGTATTCGAAGTCTTCAGAATTTATACAAAATTCCTCTTCTGACACCAGTTGTAACGAATTTCGGTAGTATCTCAGAAATATGAATGTGTATGTGTGAGAACTACTTTGCTGATGATTGCATACTTTTGTGAGTATCTCTCCGCTGCTGTATGTACATATGTGTAGACATAATGATTGATTTGTTTATGTAGATACAAGTGACTGCTTATTATCGGCTTAGAGATGATAGTATCCCTTAGTGTTGCTAATATACGTCACAATATTTTATATCTTCTGAAAATAGTTTTTGAAACAATCCTGAACTTATGAAGTAATAGTCAGTTAATCTACAAGAAGTTAATTTCGTAACAAATCTTAAATAAGTACTATCCGATTTCAGAAATAAAACCCAAAAATAGTTTTATAAGTTTAATCCAAACAAGCTAAAGTGTTTGCCCTAACTGCTTGCGCAGGGAATCAGAGCCACGGAGAGGGGGGGAGGCAGCCAGGGCAATTGCCCTGGGGCCCGGAAGGTTTTTGGGGGCCCGGCAAGGCAAAGCAGTATTGACAGAACTCTAACTAGGATTTCATAGATACATACATATTTTGTTGCTACAAACAATTTTTAAAAATTGAAAATCACTTAACTTAAATCATAAGCATCCGATCAAATACTATGGGGCATAGTCATAGTCGAAATAAAATGTTATTTAAGTTAGATAAATGTTTTTGAGACAATTTTATAAACGCTATCTGTTAAAAAAAATTCTGAACGAGCGACCAAACCAACATATCTCAAAATTTGTTTCAAAACTCCCGATATGAGGTTTAGGTTTCGTAAGTGCACGATAAAAACCTATGTTCAGCTTTAAATTAGGCTTGGTCTGTGAAAGCAGATGTAGGAAGTGCGGTTTGGAGGAGGAAACGAAGGAGCACGTTTTGTTCTCATTCTCTGCGCTTGTCAGGCTAAGAATCCAGCTATTAGGAGTAATACAGCAGTCTGATCTAGAAGTGGCTTAAGTCCTAGGAAGCATCTAGTATTTGCCAAGAGGACGGAGTTGTTTTATAACGCGGGTCCTCGTTTTTGATAGAGTTTTCAGTTTGCTCATTAAAATAAACTTCTGGTAACACTACGGACTCATATGTCTATGTGAGGTCCTCAGAAACCGCTTAGTTCAATTTAACCTAACCTGTGTGCTGCCATACTAACAGATCATGGTATAGTTTCCAATTCATCATAAAATTAAAAAAAAACAAGTAAGGAAGGCTAAGTTCGGGTGTAACCGAAAATTACATACTCAGTTGAGAGCTATGGAGACAAAATAAGGGAAAATCACCATGAAGGAAAATGAACCTAGGGTAAACCTGGAATGTGTTTGTATGACATGTGTATCAAATGGAAGGTATTAAAGTGTATTTTAAGAGGGAGTGGGTAATAGTTCTATAGGTGAAAGCCATTTAGGGATATCGCCATAAAGGTGGACCAGGGCTGACCCTAGAATTTGTTTGTACGATATGGGTATCAAATGAAAGGTGTTAATGAGTATTTTAAAAGGGAGTTGGCTTTAGTTCTATAGGTGGACGCCTTTTCGAGATATCGCCATAAAGGTTGACCAGAGGTGACTCTATAATGTGTTTGTAAGATATGGGTATCAAAGTAAAGGTATTAATGAGGGAAGGACAGACGGACGACCGTGTAGAAAAACTGGGCGTGGCTTCAAACCGATTTCGCTCTTTTTCACAGAAACCAATTATCGTCCGAGAGTCTAAGCCCCTACCAAATTTCACAAGGATTGGTAAATTTTTGTTCGACTTATGGCATTAAAAGTATCCTAGACAAATTAAATGAAAAAGGGCGGAGCCGCACCCATTTTGAAATTTTCTTTTATTTTTGTATTTTATTGCACAATATCATTATTGGAGTCGAATGTTGACATAATTTACTTATATACTGTAAAGATATTGAATTTTTTGTTAAAATTTGACTTAAAAAAAATTTTTTTTAAAGTGGGCGTGGTCGTTCTCCGGTTTTGCTAATTTTTATTAAGCATACATATAGTAATAGGAGTAACGTTTCTGAAATTTAATCATGATATCTTCAACAACTGCCAAATTACAGCTTGCAAAACTTTTAAATTACCTTCTTTTAAAAGTGGGCGATGCCACGCCCATTGCCCAAAATTTTACTAATTTTCTATTCTGCGTTATAAATTCAAGACACCTACCAAGTTTCATCGCCTCGTCTGTCTTTGGCAATGAATTATCGCATTTTTTCTGTTTTTCGAAATTTTCGATATCGAAAAAGTGGGCGTGGTTATAGTCCGATATCGTTCATTTTTAAATAGAGATCTGAGATGAGTGCCCAGAAACCTACATAGCAAATTTCATCAGATACCTCAAAATTTACTCAAGTTATCGTGTTAACGGACAGACGGACGGACGGATGGACGGACGGACATGGCTGAATCAAATTTTTTTTCGATACTGATGATTTTGATATATGGAAGTCTATATCTATCTCGATTCCTTTATACCTATACATCCAAACCGTTATCCAATCAAAGTTAATATACTCTGTGAGCTCTGCTCAACTGAGTATAAATATAGTTCTAAGGAATTGTGCAGTTCAATACGTATCGGGTATTTGTAAACTGATTGCCTTCAAATTCTACTACTAATTTTTTTTTCGAAAAGTCGCAAAGAAGCAACACAGTTAACGGATGTCAACTCGATTTGGGAGCAAAATGGCTGCAATTGTCAAAAAAATTGTCAGTCGAGCAAACCTCTTGTGATTGAATCATGCGTTCAGCATCCCGTACCATATCGTATTTTCAGATGTTGACGAACATAGCTGTTGTTGGATGTTGTAGTCGCAGGTGTATGTATATTGGTCAAGTTTGTCTGCGAATTACCTTTGGCTCAAATAGCTCACTTCCGCATGCTTTCTTCCCTGATGAAATATGAAGAATAAATGCATGATAAACGTATTCGAAAATCATTCAAAATCTCAACCAAAACGATTGAAAAATGTTCACGAATATGATTAGAAAATGATTGTGAAAAGCCGGCATATATTACTCTAAAACAATTAAAGTTCAATTTTACAATGATATCAATTATGAACAAAAAGAGTTTCGAAATGTGTATCATAAATGACACTAGATCACAAATTCCAATTTTTTTTCTGCACCAGAGACGCCATTATGAAATTCCTATGTAAAATCACCGCCTGATTCCGAAAATCAAGGTTATTTTTAATTCTATGGTATCTTTTGAGATATTTATTTATTTACGAATAACGGTTTTTTCAAAATTGGGTCCACTTAATCATATATATCTCAAGAACGAATTGACCAATTCCAAAACGGTTTGAAGCCGTTAAAAGACAATAAAATTTGCATATGTATGTACCAGTAGGGTAAATAAGTATCAAATGGATATATTTATTTGAATGCTTATAACTTTTGTATTAGTTCGTCGATTTTGTTGAGTAAAAGCTTATTTTTTGTAATAAAACAGAGCTTAGAGAAAAAAAAGACATGCAAAAAAAATAAAAAGTTTTCGAGATCCTTCCTTGCAAAGTACTAATTGTTTTATATTTTTACAAAAAAATTTTAAAAATTCGTAATGATTGTTCATTATCTCTGAATATGCAGGGTCTAGCAAAAAGCATTGTATGCACAGTTTATAGCAAATTTTACTACCTTTTAAAAGCTGCAAACCGTTTTAGAATTGCTTCGTTCTTGAGATATATATGATTAAGTGAGCCCAATTTTGTTTTTTTTTGAAAAAAACAGTTATTCGTAAATATCTCAAAAACGTTACCATAGAATTAAAAATAACCTTGATTTTCGGAATCAGGAAGTGATTTTAAACAGGAACTTTATAGTGGCGCCTCTGGTGGATTTTGGCTGTAAACCAGTGTGATTATTCAAAAATAATCACATTTAGGCTAAAGCCTCCATTACTGATACTTAGCATAGACTTGACTTGACTTGGCGTAAACTTGGCAACTTAGCCACGATTATACTCCACTTGGCGCATACAATCTGGCATCATAATCAGCGTTGAAATTTATTTTTGAATAAATGTCAATTTGTATGACAAAATGTCAAAATGAAATGGAAACAAACAAATGGCATCTCAAAATGTAAACGTCACTTAGAACTTACATAGAAAATCAAAATTCAACAGACTTCTAAGTCAAGTTAAGTGTTCCTAAGTTTTGAGTAATCAGTAACATGCAATGTTCATTTAACAGAACTGTAAGTGACAGTTCTCAAGCCAAGTCAAAGTCTATGCTAAGTATCAGTAATGGGCCCTTAAGTTTATGATCGAGCGTAGTCGCATCGCGCGATGCGACGAGAATCGCTGTTAGCGATAAATTATATTACTGCATATGGAGATGTTTATGACAAAGCGATTTAGCGTAAAGCGAATTGAGCAATTACAAGCGACAAAAGCGACGAAAATTTGCAACCAAAATATTTTGATTCAGTTGAGCGAAATTAGCGAAACAATAGGGATGTTTTTATTGAAAAGGTACATGAAAAGCAGTGCTTCTGGAACTTGTGTCATGCAGATTACCACAACCGCAATATAATTAAAAAAGCGTACATGTAAAACGGTGTACATGTAAATTATGGAATTCACAATATTTTCTTTCCTTGGCGGTTGGATGCACTTGATATTTTTTTCTTATGTATACTATTTAAATATTTTTTTCGTAATAAATGCTATTTTCTAATAATAAAATTTTACGAGTTACTGTATGCATGTTGCTTTCTCTACACTGCCACAACGTAAATAAAAAATGTTGCGTTATATTGTTGAGCATTCTATCGCTTGCGATTTCGCTCTACTATAAACAATCAATCGCCAGCGATAACATTAGCTGAAATGTAATAAGCGATGGAGCGTTTCTCGTCGCATCGCGCGATGCGATTACGCTCGATCATAAACTTAGCCTTAGGGTACATTTTTCTCCCGACGATAAATTAATTTTCGAATAGAAAATACTTTTAAATTTGAAAGTTTTTAATCATCTTGATATTTGAATATTTTTTGATCAAAATTTTCAAAAATGCTGGCTGGGATATAAGTTTGTTTATTTAATCATTCTTGTAGCTTTTGACAATCAGCTTGATGCAATAAACCAGACAAGACAGTTGAAGACAAAATTGCAAATGGAGTCGCATTTGACTGTACTCCCCCTCATAAATGTACATACGTATCGAAATCAATATAGTTCGTAATCTGATCATTTCAGTTTACTTATTGGTGGGTATGTAGAAGACTAAGTCTTTAAAGGACTATTATTACAATTATCGACAATAGTACTAATCTTATAAACCATTTCATTTTCATCAAATGGTATGAAAAATGTTGAGTATACGCAATGTCGACTCCTAGGATTGTTTACAAAGCAAACGCAGCATCTAACTTTAAAGAATATTTTGTAGAAACGTTAGGTAGCGAGTCTAAACTCAACTCGGAAAATTTGTTAGTAAACTTCACAAAGATCGACTAGAAAATGATAACCGAACTGTTGCAAACTCAACTCCCGTTATAATCCCTTTAGAGAAATGCATCAGAGTTTATTGAAGATCTGTAATTTTATGCGATTTTAAAATTAAGACCGTTAAGAACGATGAGTATGTTATACATAAAATTCTCATGTGACAGTATTAGTAGTTGAACTTCTTAGAAAATTTCTCACCAACTTTTATTAAAACTCATTAAACAACAAAAAACTAAAGTGCAAAAATATTCAAATGAAAAACTGGTATCTCATGGACTACAAACCAAAGGCGAATATAGACTTTATAGCAAAAATTTTTATCAAAATTCCCATATATATTTATGTACACACATTTGATCTTGTTTTTTTTTATGCATACGTGACTTTAATATAAATAATTTAGAGAATACAAATGAAATTGCAAATAAACATGGGTTTCATTAAGTCGTCCGTAGCGTTATGAATGTTAATGGCAAACTTGCATGGTGCTGTGCGATGTGCAAAATTAATTTAGTTTTAGGTTTGTTTTTCTTAATAAAATAAATAAGCAAAAAACTGCAAGATTTTCTGCGTAAAAGTAAGAAAACATAAATAAAAGTTCTTTGTGTTAAAAAAATACAACTACCATAAAATTTGTGGTTATTTCTTAAATTTTTTTTGCTATGTTAAGTTATTTTCCATTTTTTATGGGTGAGTCTCAAATTGTTCAAAGTTTATATGTGCATATAAACATACTTATTACTTGTTGTTGTATGTCTTTTCTGTTTTGCTTTTTACTAGCGTTTGGTCCAATTTATGTTTTTATGTTTTAGATATAAAAAGAGATAGATGGCAAAATATCGTAAACATTTCTGTTACGCAGTCTGTGAAATTTCTATGGCTATGTATAAGAAAATGATAAAATAAACTTGTTGTTTCATTCAGCAAAAAGAGGAAACTATTTTATTTGTTTATGCGATATATTTTTTACGCTCTATACTTTTTAAGTAGAAAAGGGGTTTCTATGCTAACTCAGCATAACAAGGGAATTTGCGTCACTGATTCGCAAAAATCTGCACATTTTTTGGGACACTTTGAAAAAGTTTTATATATACATATGTTTAAAATTTTTCCTCCCGCCGATCAGTCGATATAATGAATTTATCAAAATTTGTGTATTTTGCGTCTTAATAAGGCAGTGCAGCATTTTGTGTATCTGATGTTGGAAACTTTGCTATAGCAAATGAAAGCTACGGATCGTGAACAACTTTTTTCATTTTCGACTTTTTGCATATTTTCTGATCCTGAGCTCCCTTAATATTTTTTTTTAATTACTCGGTCTTAATTATAAATCGGAAGTTTTTCGATAGATCTTTTTAAAAAAATATGTGAAAATTCATGAAAATAAGATTACAGATTGAGTAGGATTGTTTACAACATTAACATTTTTTTACAAATATTCTTAATATATTATTCCTGGAAACTTAAAGCTCAGTTATGTAAAAACAATGATTTTAGTCATTAATATAACACAAAGTAAAAATATTAATTATTAAAATTTTAAAATTAATTGATAATCATCAAATTAAGAGACTTAGCTTAACATTTTAGCACAAGGACTCTTTGCAGTTTTCACCTAATCTTGTTATGTGAAATAGTTTTATCAATTTTTCTACAAAAGCATTTACAAATATGTTAAAAATTCAAGAAAAACTTAAGTTCAAGATCTTATGCAAAATTCGAGAAAATCCTAAATCAAAACACGAGTCTTAAGTTAAATTTAAAATTTTTTAGAGGAATACTTCCTATATATAACAAGTAACGAAAGTTAAGTTCGGGTGTAACCGAACATTACATACTCAGTTGAGGGCTATGGCGACAACATAGGGAAAATCACCATGAGGAAAATGAACCAAGGGTAATCCTGGAATGTGTTTGTATGACATGAGTATTTTATTTTATGAGGGAGTGGGCCATAGTTCTATAGGTGGACGCGATTTAGGATATCGCCATAAAGGTGGACCAGGGTTGATTCTAGAATGCGTTTGTACAATATGGGTATCAAACGAAAGGTGTTAATGAGTATTTCAAAAGGGCGTGGGGTTTAGTTCTATAGGTGGACGCCTTTTCGAGATATCGCCATTAAGGTGGACCAGGGGTGACTCTAGAATGTCTTTGTACGATGTGGGTATCAAATTAAAGGTATTAATGAGGGTTTTAAAAAGGGAGTGGTGGTTGTTGTATAGGTGGCCGCCTTTTCGAGATATCGGCATACAGGTGGACCAGGGGTGACTCTAGAATGCGTTTGTACAATATGGGTATCAAACGAAAGGTGTTAATGAGTATTTTAAAAGGGCGTGGGTCTTAGTTCTATACGTGGACGCCTTTTGGAGATATCGCCATAAAGGTGGACCAGGGGTGACTCTGGAATGTGTTTGTACGATATTGGTATCAAATTAAAGGTATTAATGAGGGTTTTAAAAGGGAGTGGTGGTAGTTGTATAGGTGGTCGCCTTTTCGAGATATTGGCATAAAGGTGGACCAGGGGTGACTCTAGAATGCGTTTGTACAATATAGGGTATCAAACGCAAAGGTGCTAATGAGTATTTTAAAAGGGCGTGGGGCTCAGTTTTATAGGTGGACGCCTTTTCGAGATATCGCCATAAAGGTGGACCAGGGGCGACTCTAGAATGTGTTTGTACGATATGGGTATCAAACGAAAGGTGTTAATGAGTATTTTAAAAGGGCGTGGGGCTTAGTTCTATAGGTGGACGCCTTTTCGAGATATCGTCATAAAGGTGGACCAGGGGTGACTCTAGAATGTGTTTGTACGATATGGATATCAAATTAAAGGTATTAATGAGGGTTTTAAAAGGGCGTGGGGCTCAGTTCTATAGGTGGACGCCTTTTCGAGATATCGCCATAAAGGTGGACCAGGGGTGACTCTGGAATGTGTTTGTACGATATGGATATCAAATTAAAGGTATTAATGAGGGTTTTAAAAGGGAGTGTTGGTAGTTGTATAGGTGGTCGCCTTTTCGAGATATTGGCATAAAGGTGGACCAGGGGTGACTCTAGAATGCGTTTGTACAATATGGGTATCAAACGAAAGGTGTTAATGAGTATTTTAAAAGGGCGTGGGTCTTAGTTCTATAGGTGGACGCCTTTTCGAGATATCGCCAAAAAGGTGGACCAGGGGTGATTCTGGAATGTGTTTGTACGATATGGGTATCAAATTAAAGGTATTAATGAGGGTTTTAAAAGGGAGTGGTGGTAGTTGTATAGGTGGTCGCCTTTTAGAGATATCGGCATAAGGTGGACCAGGGGTGACTCTAGAATGCGTTTGTACAATATGGGTATCAAACGAAAGGTGTTAATGAGTATTTTAAAAGGGCGTGGGGCTTAGTTCTATAGGTGGGCTCCTTTTCGAGATATCGCCATAAAGGTGGACCAGGGGTGACTCTAGAATGTGTTTGTACGATATGGGTATCAAAATAAAGGTATTAATGAGGGTGTTAAAAGGGAGTGGTGGTAGTTGTATAGGTGGTCGCCTTTTCGAGATATCGGCATAGAGGTGGACCAGGGGTGACTCTAGAATGCGTTTGTAGAATATGTGTATCAAACGAAAGGTGTTAATTATATTTTAAAAGGGAGTGGGCCTTAGTTCTATAGGTGGACGCCTTTTCGAGATATCGCCATAAAGGTGGACCAGGGGTGACTCTAGAATGTGTTTGTACAATATGGGTATCAAAGAAAGGTGTTAATGAGTATTTTAAAAGGGCGTGGGGCTTAGTTCTATATGGACGCCTTTCGAGATATCGCCATAAAGGTGGACCAGGGGTGACTCTAGAAATGTTTGTCGTTGTATCGAGATAAAGTGGTGTAGCTCAATATGCTAAAGGTGCCGTTGAATGCGTCATTTACAAAGGGAGTGTGGGCCTTAGTTCTATAGGTGGACGCCTTTTCGAGATATCGCCATAAAGGTGGACCAGGGGTGACTCTAGACTTTGCTTGTACGATATGGGTATCAAATGAAAGGTGTTAATGAGTCTTTTTAAAAGGGAATGGACCTTAGTCTCTATAGGTGGTCGCCTTTTCGAGATATCGCTATAAAGGTGGACCAGGGGTGACTCTAGAAAATGTTTGTACGATATGGGTATCAAATGAAAGGTGTTAATGGGTATTTTAAAAGGGCGTCGGGTCTTAATTCTATAGGTGGACGCCTTTTCGATATATCGCCATAAAAGTGGACCATTGTAATCATTATTTAACAGGTCTGATGCTAACCAATCTCAGAAAATATTTGAAAAAATTCGAAAATTCAAGAAAAATTTAACAAAATATAAATAAAAAAAAATTTTTTTATTTGAAGTTCTTGAATTATTTGAGTATACAGTGCAGTTTCGTAGTCCGAATAATTTTAGTCCCCGAAGAGATTTTAGGCCGATGTTTCCTTCCAATTTGCGTTGCTCCTTATAATTTTTCCTACACATTGGCGGGATGGGACCTACATGTTTTATGCCGACTCCGAACGGTACGTGCAAGGCAGATGAGTTTTCACTGAGAAGTTTTCATGGCAGAAATACACTCGGAGTGCTTGACAACACTGCCGAGGGACGACTCCGCTTAGACAAATTTTCTTCTAACTGAAAAACTTGTTTCTATAATTTTGATGTTGCTTTGACCATGGCGTGAACCCAGGATCTTAGGTGTGGTAGGCGGAGCACGCTACCATCACACCACGGCGGGTTATGGGTCTCTCAAAATTCGCATTGATTTTTGATTAACAAAATTCTCCACCGCTATTTTTTTCTCCTGCTGTATAAACAAAATAAAGCTGAGATTTCCATTTACGAGCTCAATTGTAAACCACAAAAAAAAGTTAGCTCAAACAAAATCGAATAAGTTATTTATTGGACACTACTTTGCGGATGTGTAAAGTAAACACATCGTGCTGATTGCGTGTTTCCTCTTAACACTAAATGATATTGAGTGGCTTGCCTCTGTGTACGTAAATGTGTGTGTGTGTATGTGAGAGTGTACAAATTGCAACTGTAAAATAAATAAAAGTGAATCCATCCGCGAATCCGATACGTATACGCCATGTCGTACTATCAACAAGTACATGAATATAAAAGATATTTATTGGATATGCGCTTTTAAGGTGATTTCGTTGTGTGAAAATGGGTTTTAGTCGGATATAGTATATATGTAATACTGTAAGTGATATGTGCATATATACATATGTGCTATGAAATCGAAATGAAAATAACAGTTGAATTAAATTCTACGTTATTACTTTTAAGAATTTGAATGACTTCAGGCCTCATTTGATTTTATTTAAATTGCTTGAAATGAGCGAATATAAATCAAGTATTAATTTCAATATAAGAATAAGCTGTTGAGCATTAAGATATTTAGTACATGCTATGTACAATAAACAAAAGTATTCAAAGACACGTAAATTGCCATCTAACAAGGTGATGAGGGTATGCGCAGCCATTGCCTTGTTGATATTATAGTAATAAACGGTAAGCATAAATCAATTTAAGTGCGAATGAGTGTCTGAAAAAATTTACTAAGTAAATTCGTGAGTGTGTGCACGTTTTATATATTTCGAATTCCTTACATATTTGTTTGCTAAATTGAATGGCGAATAAATTTTAATGCATTAAGTGATTGATATGCATGCTAACTCAAATATTTATAGCAGTTTGCGAGTAAATTTTCATACTTTTATTAAAAAGAGAATATTCCATATGAAAAATTTTGGAGCCACTTCCAAACGAATTATGCAAAAATGACAAAATTATTCTTTTTAAGACATCTTCTTATAGTCCTGTACGTGATGCCAACGGCGTGCATCAAAGGAGGTATAATGATGGGCTGTATGAGCTTTAAAAAGGTGTTTCTAATTGGGGCCGCTCCTCGGAAGTGATTTGGCAAGAGCTCCAAATGTATTTCTGCCAAGCTTGCCAGTGAAAACTCATCTGCCTTGCCAATGTCGTTCGGAGTCTGCAGCGAGTAAAAACTCAGTCGACACCGCAGTTTGGAAGTAGAGGAAGGGGAATATCCTGCCGAATTGGTATAGGCAGAATGAGGCGGATTAAACAGCGCTAGCTGGTGCGATTTGTTACAAAATCGCTTGGGTGGCTAAGTGCCAATTAACAATGATGAAAGCGCTGCAAAGCACGAAGCTTCTAACTAAGAAAAGCGGTGGATAAATATCAAAGTATGTGAGAGTGAGTGTAAGAGTGAGATAATGAAGGAGAGAGATTTAGAAAAGGTCAGATAAAGCTATGTCCGTCTGCGTGTTTTTAGCAATAGGCAGAAAATAAAAATAGGCAAGGCAAGGTTTATTACCAATTTGTTTTCGAAGTGTTAATTGTTTGCTATCGATAAGTTATCGTTTTTTTTGGACAGGCTATAGGCGTGTTACCCATTTCTTAAAGACGTTCCATAAGTTTGCTATATTTATGAAGTGTTATAAATTTGCTTTCTAAAACAATTGTACGCAATAAGGTACCAATTTTTAATCGACGTTTATCGATTTTTTATCGATATATTCTAGAAAGTTATCGGTTTTTTATCGAAAATCTATCGACGTGTTATTACAAAAATATATATGCATATATGAGTGTCAACAGTTTGTTAACGGCGTGTTACAGATTGTTATCGACGACTCATCGGTTTTTTATGAAACAGATATCGATAAAACTTCAATGTATCGAGCATTCCAATGGCAATATATTTTCAATATATCACACCTCAACGCACAAAAGAGGAAAATTAATTATCAGCTTAAAAAAACAAGTTTGCAAAAAAAAATGGTTTAACAATTTTTTAAAATCTATAAAACACCAACGCTAATTTCCTAAGCCGTCATTTTTTTATTCCTATATATAAAACACCTTAAGAAAATCAGAATGTTAATTTCTGGAAATAGAGTATGCATCATTCATATAGAATATAAGAAAATAAAATTTAAAAACTTATTTTCGTACGTATCCCCCACAAATACAAATTTTCCGTACAAACCATTTACTTTTTGAACGTCGAAACCTGCATAAAATTGATGACACATATGTAGCGCATCCATAAGAAGCCGATAAGAAACAAATAAGAAGCCGACGTCTTGGCGAGAATAAGCCGCTATCGATAATAAGCGTATAATAAAATGATAACTTGTCCCTATTGGTTGTTGCCGATAAAAAGGCGAAGAAGTTTTTCTCAGAGTTACTCTTTTGTGGCTTAACTTAATTCTCTGGACGAGAACTAGTTAACTTAAAACATTGGTTTTCTTGACGTATACCCATATGTTTACACAACGAACTTCACGAGTACTTTGTACTCACACATTTTTTTTTATTTTTAAGTTCCACATTATTTGTCTTATGTAGCCTTCAAAGAGGACAATGAACAATATTTGTATACCGTCCTTCAAGGAAAATAATTAGCTTATGTAATAGCCATGTAAATGAACTATAGAAAATATTTCATTTTTCAAAGTCAAAAAAGCAACAAAAAACAAAAATATAATACAATTTTTAGTAAAAGTTTCTCAAACAACAAACCATTGTTGTCACATATTTCATAAGCAAAACGCGCATTATAAGAAAACAAGCCCACGCAACAGTGAGAGTGGACACTTGCACATACATACACATTAGAGCGGGTAAAATTTTTTTCAATCAGAAGTATAACAAAAACGTATTCCACATATAATTCTAAGAAAAATTGTTGAAGAAACCATAGCTGTAAGTCCGATTTCGAGTCCCAGACTTTTGCAAAATAGATATTTTACCATATGTATGAGGGGTTTGGCCAACAAATCTTCATAGCTTCTGATAGAATTATGGGAAAAATATCATATTGGGCTTACTTTAAAGGTATTTTACGTAAATTTCAGAATCTGTATCAATATCTATAGGGTTTTTGAATTTTAGTAGAGATATTAGGCTTAAATTATGAGAAATTAGCTTAAAATTAAAATAAATAAATAAATAAATACTGTAACGAATTTACTGCAAATCCTCTTATTTGCAACCTTCTGCTAAGTTCGAATCACTAAACTGTTGAATATATAACTCCAATATTTAATAATGCAAAATGGCCTTTATTTAAGTACTTTCAAAATAACACTTCTATTGCTCGACAGATAGCGTGCTTAATCGAAACTGTCTCTAGCGCCTCTAATGTTGCTGCCTTTTTTACTCTTTGATTTCCTCATTGCATCTTCTAGGCGCTTCTGTTCTAGAATCTACTAGTTGGTTATCTGTTATAGTTATAACTACAGATGCACGTGTATAGCTCTCATATGCGCGTGTGTTTGTGAGTGACACTTCCTCAATTATAACTGCATATCTCAGATAAGATATCTGCATGTGTTTGTGCGTTGCTTTTCCGCTGCGTGTACGTACATATGTGTAGACATAATGATTGAATTATTGATGTGCATTCACGTCACTGCTTAGCATCGGCTTAGAGATGACAGTACCCCTTAGTGTTGGTAATATTCGCTACAATACTATATTATCATTCTTATCAAATTTTTTATGGAACATTTTTTTCGTTTACAGCTTTTTGTATTTAAATTTAAAATATATGAACAAAATCCTTCTACATCATCTGAATCCACTTTATCACATATATTTGAACACGATATTCTTACATTTGGTTTATCAAGTGAATTAAATAATCTGAATTCACCGTTTAGTCGTGACATTTTAAGATTTTATTTTTTTAAGTGATCATGCTCAAATTCGAAGTAAAATGTTGTCGTATAAAAATTTTACTCCTCATGTAATTGACAAATTGGTTGAAATTTGGAATACATTGAATATACAACTAATTGGTGGACGTAGTATTCTAAGAAAACTAAATGTTTTAATTGAAAAATATCACAAAAGCATTAAAAACAGAAACAAAGTTCAGGAATTTACGGCATTCTTACAATCAACAATTGAATTATTTTACATTGGAAAATGTAAATGCAAGCTAAAAACAACAGAATGCTCATGTGGTTTAATACCAAACCATTTAAAAGAATGTATGATGGACCGAAATAATGATAGAAAATTCACAACACCTGAATATAAGGATGACATTGTTGAAGAAACACCTACAACAATTCCAATGCCAACATTTAGTGATGATCCAACATACGAACCACTTGGAACATATACAACGAACAGAAAGATATTTAAATTTGTTAACATCTGTTTCCAAACGTGTAATAGAAAAAAAAACGTGAAGGTGTTATAGCTGTTACAGCAGAAAGTCGTGAAAAACAACCACGAATGGAGAGCGAAAAAGATTTTAAAAAATAATAACATAACATTATTTTTTTTTGAAAAATACGTTAAAATGGTCAATTCTAAGTAAAAATAATAATTTTTTAAATAAATTACATTGAAATTATAAAAATTCTGTTTTTTTGCTTATTACTTGAAAATATAGGTTTTTCTTGAAAATCTTTTTCTACTAAAACGAATTCGATAAAAGAAAAACTGTCTAAATGAAATTTGTTGGAAATGTTCTGAACTCATTTTAGCTGTAAAGAAAACAAAAAATTCCATAAGAAATTTGTTAAAAATGATAACATAGTAGTCAAAAGTTCATTTTAGGCTAATGTCACATAATTTAAGCCTGATATCTCTACTAAAATTCAAAAACACTAGAGATATTAATACAGATTCTGAAATGTACGTAAAATACCTTTAAAGTGAGCCCAATATGATATTTTTCCTATAATTCTATCAGAAGCTATGAAGATTTTTTTGCCAAACCCTACATTCATATCGTTAGCTTAATGTGAAAATGTTCTAAGTCACTTTTTAGGAATTTTACAGGAGGCGAAAAATATGAATAATTTTTGAAATAACTTTTTTTACTTTTGAGTGTAGAAGCTTTGAAAAAGATAAACAAAAATCATTTATGCTAACCCAGCAGCTATTTTATGACTTAGCACAATTTCCGCACTCAAAACAAATTTTTTCTCCTGACTTAGCACTTTTTACTCATTATGTTTCGCCATCATTCCTCCCCTTTAATGATTAAAATATAACACTAAAACTATAAATTTCACAAAAAATGCTATTTATTTGTAAAACTATTTCTAACCGTTATGATCTGGACAATAATTTATTTTTCAAATTCAAACAAATGCTGTGTTGCGTCTTATTCCATAAAGACAACTCCCACATACTTTATCTACAAAAACTAAACGCTAAATCTCTTCATCGTTGTCAAGAGAGTAAAGATTTGGGTATAATTTTTGACTCCAAACTCTCTTTTTTCTAGTCACATTGACTTCATTGTCTCAAAATTTGTTGCAATGGTTGGGTCCAGTAGACGTAACACCAGTGACTTTAAGGACCCTATGACGTTGAAGGCTCTTTATATATCCTTGGTCAGAAGTGGTCTTGAATATTGCTCAATAAAATGGAATCCTTTGTATGAATCTTACTCCTATATTGAGAAAGTAAAAAAAAATTTTATAAAAATTGCTTTACGTATGCTTCACTGGCCAGACGGCCTCCCATCATATACCAGCAGGTGCAAATTGCCTGGTCTTTAGGCTTTGCATGACAGAAGAACTTTTATCTCACTAATGCTTGCCTATAATGTAATAAAATTTAGCACGAATTTCTCTGATTTATCTAATTTGTTCATTCCATATATTCCACTGCGTGATCTTCGGCATAGTATATTATTTATCTAAATAACTAATAAAACGAATTATGCTATGGATGAACCTATAACTAGGACTATACATCTAGCAAATCGATTTAGTAGTGTTATTAATTTTAATAACAGCTTATATAAGTTTAAGCTTGAATTGTTTTCTATTTTAACTAGTCTGTAACAAAGCACGTAGTTATCGACATGGAAGAATTGAAGTAATTATGGTCACCGCAAATCATCTATCAAACACCAAAGGCATGTCTCAGTGGGGTGAATCCAATTTCAAGGGGTTGTGTTGCGCAACTCTCTCAAGGGGTGCCAGCGCAATATATAGCTTCTCCAACCCAATTGTCAACCTCACCTACCCGTGGCGAATCCTGTTTCATTGACAGCCGAGGCTGTGGCGACCCCAAGTTCCTCATGGAACTAGGGGGTGGGGAGGGCGATATGGCCTAGAAGGTTTAATGTGGACATACAAATCGTTCCCGGGTTGGTCGGGCTAGTAACTTAATAGTGCTTTGTTACCGGAACGTACCGGATCTATATCCGGCAAAGACCTTCGGGGATTGTCTTTATCGTTAATACAACAACAACAACAACAACAATCAAGCATGTAATTTTAGACTGAATGAATTAAGTAAATAAATAAAATGCGTGCACAAAGAAATTACAAGTAATTCAGATTGATATTATTGACAGGTTGACTTAGCACATTCTTTTTAAAAGCTGACGACTTAGAACATTAATACGTCATTGCCCACAGCACGTAAAATTAAATATTTTTTTTGTGATCGATGTATTTTGAATTCAGTTTTTAAAACTGCATTAAAATAAGATTTTTCAAAAAAAGAAATGACTTAGCACATTTTCACATTAAGCTAACGATATGGCAAAATATCTATTTTGCAAAAGTCGCGAACTCGAAATCGGACTTACAGCTATGGTGTCTTTAACAATTTTTCTTAGAATCATATGTAGATTACGTTTTTGCCATTATCCATACATACAATTTGACCCGCTCTAATACACATATTTACTAGTTATACTATACATGTTCATACATAATTGTCAAAAGTACTTAAGTGCAAAACAGTGAGTTTGAAATTATATAATTTTTTAAGCTATTGCATAGATTTTATCGCGGGCTTGGCGACTAAATCAAAAAAAACCATAACGCATATTTGTCAAAAAAGGTTCGAAAAGGCTCGAAAAGGTTTGTAAAGTTCGGTGTTAGCAACAGGCCAAATACATAAAATTGGATCTCTATCATTAACAGCGGTGGGCACCACTACATTTACACGGTTACCAAATTGAGAATGTGTTAGTAAACACGAACGCTTAGCGAACACGAAAGCAAAATCAATTATTTATTTAGTTTGATTTCAATGCTTGAACGGTTAACGCGTGTGACACGCACTCTTTGGTACTCTGTTTTAAGCGCGCGTGCGACACTTCCTCACCGTACGACCATCGAAATCAAACTAAAAGAGCTGTCGTTGATTTTCACGAAGTAGCATTGTTCTATCGCTTATCGTATACATATATGGTCGCTTACAAGCCAACCTAATAAAACCGCACTGCGTTTTTTTAGCGCACGCAAACAACCGGCATTTTTTGCCCTAACCCAAATAAGCATGCGTTGCGACAATGTAAAGCATGTGTGCAAACGTCAAATCTAAAAAAATTGGAAATCGAGTTAGGTTTTCACGCTGCAAATTCAATTTGAGTTGCTCTCATACAAGTTGTATGTGCATGAGACATTTTTGACAGAAAATGACTTGCGTGCGTTTATATTAGGTTGGCTTGTTAGCAGGTGCTAAGCTTACGTCCACCCCGGATAATAAAGTTAAAGTTAAAGTTTATTATTTTTGTAAAATGTATATTTTTACAAGTTATATTATATTAAGGTATTCTGGAATTCTAACAAAAGCAAGAGCTTAAAGAAAACCATATGGGCTGCAACAAAAATGCTCGTCTAATGAGATAATAGCACCTGATTGGCGCACTCAATTGACGGTGGTAAAAGAGTAAAAACAACAAACAGTAGAAAACGGGTTATAGATACAAACTTGCAAAGTGCATTGATGGCCTGATGTGCTAAACGTCAAGCCTTTAATGTGTGGATCGCTGATGATAAACCGTCATGGGTTTTGAAATAGCGGCTATGCGGTCTATGAACTTTGTTTTTTTCTAATTTACTCGTTTTCTATGTATAATACCTTAATATAATATAACTTGTAAAATATACATTTTACAAAAATAATAAACTTGGTCTTGAAGACAACAAATTAATATAATAATTATTTTACAGACCAGTAGTTAAGTTAAAGTTAAGTTAAAGTTAAAGTTAAAGTTAAGTTAAAGTTGAAGTTAAAATAAATTAAAGTTAAGTTAAGTTAAAGTTAAAGTTAAGGTTAAAGTTAAAGTTAAAGTTAAAGTTAAAGTTAAAGTTAAGTTTAAAGTTAAAGTTAAAGTTAAAGTTAAAGTTAAGTAAAGTTAAAGTTAAAGTTAAGTTAAAGTTAAGTTAAATTTAAAGTTAAAGTTAAAGTTAAAGTTAAGTTAAAGTTAAGTTAAAGTTAAAGTTAAAGTTAAAGTTAAAGTTAAGTAGTTAAAGTTAAAGTTAAAGTTAAAGTTAAAGTTAAATTTAAAGTTAAAGTTAAGTAAAGTTAAAGTTAAATTTAAAGTTAAGTTAAGTTAAAGTTAAAGTAAAGTTAAAGTTAAAGTTAAAGTTAAAGTTAAAGTTAAATTTAAAGTAAAGTTTAAATTAAAGTAAAGTTAAAGTTAAAGTAAAGTTAAGTTAAAGTTAAAGTTAAAGTTAAAGTTAAAGTTAAAGTTAAAGTTAAAGTTAAAGTTAAAGTTAAAGTTAAAGTTAAAGTTAAAGTTAAAGTTAAAGTCAAAGTTAAAGTTATTAAGTTTTTTTGTTTTGTGTTTCGTGGAAGGAGGAAATGCTTTATGCACTGACCGGGATATTTAAGCCTCACTGCGAGACTCTCCGAGTGTAGGACTCCCTTCTGCCATGAAGGCCTACCCACTAAAACCTAACCTCCCACGGCCCGCGCAAATCCCCGTACCTGGGACCGCGTTTAGCATTACTTCGGGTACGGGTGCGCGCTACGTGAGCTCTATGGCTACTCTCACGCTAATG
>JARSSU010011419.1:0-14138 GCA_029619165.1 Eurosta solidaginis
ATGACGAAAATCGGCCGACGGCGGCGCGTTTATCGGTGGCGTATATTTTAATCTAGACCTTCTAGGAAAGTGACGTGACGAAGGTATGAATTCGGAGTCGCAGACCGATAGCTTCTGTGCTGGCATACGGTTTAAGGCACAGGAGGCGCCTTTGGAGAAGCCATAAAGATTTAAAGAAATCGCGTTGTTGTTGTTATAGCGATAAGGTTACTCCCCGAGCTTTGGGGGAGGTTATGTGATGGTCCTTTGCCGGATACGGATTCGGTACGCTCGGTAACACAGCACCATTTAGGTACTAGCCCGACCATCTCGGGAACGATTTATATGGTCACATTAAATCTTCAGGCAATAAAAAAACATCCTGATAGAGCTGGTTTACCCTCATTAGAGGATAGAACAAACGATATTCATACTAGGCTGGTACCAAAGGTAACTTTCTGTTCAAACTCGGTCATCGATGACGACATATCTTCCATAATTCTTAACAATAAAACGCCCGAGATACCGTCTACCTTGTATTTATCCTTGACACCGCAAGCAAACTGGGACTATCCTGGATTGGTGAAAATTACCAAGCAGCAAACCCTCCTTGGGCCATTAAAAAAATATCCTGCGATCTTAGTTTATCTGCACAAAAAAAGAGTTGCACCACCGACGCCGAATTCCGCCAAAAATTCCAAGAACGCAAAGCCTATTATCAAGCGGCTGAATGGATTCTCTGGTATACAGACGGTTCCAAAACTAACAACACTCCGGCCAGTTATGCGTCGTCGACGCAAAAGGTCCTCATTTTAAAGATGCAAACCCTTTCAGAAACCTCATCTTCGTTCACAGCAGAAGCCATCGATATCTATAACGCAATTACGATTGGCGCAAGAAAAAGCCTCTAAGATCCTTATTTGTACCGACAGTGCTTCGGTTCTTAAAGCAGTCCAAAATCCAATCCCTAGCTCAAAGACAATAAACAAAATAAGAGATATGCTAATCGATAATGAGCAAAAAATCAGGCTATTATGGATACCTGGACATGCAGGTATCCCCGGCAACGATGCAGCAGACCTAGCCGCTAAATCAGTACTTATGGCACCTGTAACGACATGCAACATCATAGAGAAAGGAGATAGCCGGCGATTCATCTTAAATCATCTACGCCATAACGCACGCAAGAATTGCAACACTACCACCACCACCACTACAGCAGCATTAACCTAATATCGGAAACCCCAAATTATCCAACAGATATTCCCCAAGGGCACATAAAACCTTTTCACGTATTCGTCTTGGTCACACACTTCACACGCACCAATACCTCCTATCTGGAGAACCAAAACCGTCTTGCCCATTTTGTCAAACGGATCTAACACTTAAACATATATTCACGAATGCCCCGACCTCAAAGAAACCAGAAGACGCTACCTAAAAAGCAACTGGATCGAGCTACTAAAAATACCCACGAAAGCGAACATAACTTCAATCAATAACTTCGTCAAAGCCATTAAAACGCATCTAACATTACTTTAAAAACTTACAAAAAAACATTATTCGATATAACTAATTCCCATCGAGCGGATAGCCCTGGCAGCTAATCTCATTTGACATATTAACTTGTTAATTTATTTTAATATGTTAATAAATAATAATAATAATAATAAATCTTCAGGCCATCCCTCCCTATCCCACCCCAAGTTCCATAAGGAGCTTGGGGTCGCCAGAGCACTCATCTCTTAGTGTGAAACGGGATTCGCCGCTCGAAGGTAGAGGTTGACAATTGGTGGGAGAAGCTATATATGCGCTACTCAACTCATTGAATCCCTAAAGAAATGGCGTCGGACGACGGTATTAGGAGTTAGCCCAGAACATCATCTTCGGTGAAAAACTACGCTTTGCATGCGACATGCAGATATAGTGTGACCATTTTAAGTATTTGTATCAGCAGACGCAGTAGTACCAGTCCACGGATAGGGGTTGGGTCGAATCCTTCCTGTAGTAAGTGAATGAAGGACAGTCCCTCCGCAAGGAGTTGCTCCTGCAATTTTTTAACAATCCGCGGAAATTGAGTCGCTTTACTTTAAAATGTCAGCCATTGTTCCTGAGCGAAAACCAGGATCCACCCAGTATATAGAACCGGTTACCGTGAGAGGTCCGAAATGGCCAAAACGTCGATTTCCTTAAATACATGGACGGAACAAACCTTTTCCTAAATATTTTTGGAATCAGAAAATCAGTTTTAAAGTAAGTCATTGTGTTTTTGTTGATGATACAAGGATTGTACAACGTTGACCACAGTTTACCAACACCCGCAGAGAGATTGCAGTTCTTTAGAGCTGTTGTTGTTGTTGTTGTTGTAGCAGTGCTTCGCCCCATCCAATAGGTGCGACCGATCACAAATTGTCATCATATCCTCTAACGGCAGTCCAAGGAACTTGCTGTTTCAACAGAGTGGACGATATGTGAGTGGTGTTAGAGCGTTTGGTTCCACATTACAATTAAAGAGATGGTTGGTGTCATGCGGGGGACACATTGCAAGCAGGGCATACATTTAGTATGTCGGGGTTGTTCTGGATAGGTAAGAGTTTAACCTGTTACAGTATCCAGAACGAAGTGTGCTAGAGTAACTCGCGTTCCTGGGAGTATGCGTCCGCTCCCGCAAGTTTGGGTACTGTTTTTAAGTACTGGATTTCACCGGACAATTTCCCGGCATAAAGGTCCGACGCCGTTTGGGAGTTCACTGAGCACCTGCTTGTGTTTTTTTGCTTGTTGTTGTTGTTGTTGTCTGTAGCGATACGGTTGCTCCCGAAGGTTTAGTGATCGATGTGATGGTCCTTTGCGTTTACAGATCGGTACGCTCCGGTAACACAGCATCATTAAGGTGCTGCCCGACATCTCGGGAACGATTATATGGCCACATTAAAACCTCAGCCAATCCGGTATTTTAGTCGCCTCTACGACAGGCTACTACCGCGGGTTATTCAACCCCCTGACCGTGGTTTGTGGTTTTGCTCATACGGCTGAGTTTCAGGTGCGTATCCGTATGCACGGAAGTGACCTCATGCGTGTTGGCTCATCAATCAGATGTCTGTTGGGATGCCCAGGTTTCTGGGTATTCAACAGGAACTGTTTAGTTAGCATCTCATTCTCTCACCTGATGGGGAGTATTCGCGACTCATTATGTAGATGCTGTTCTGGGGATATAAGAAGACAGCCCGTGGCGGTTCTGAGAGCAGTATTTTGGCAGGCCTGTAGCTTCTTTCAATGAGTAGTGTTTTAGGCTGCGACATATAGAGATTTGAGGATTTATTACGGCTCTGGATTTTCGGTACAATTGCGGCTGCATGCTCACCAAAATGTAGATCTAATCAAACGTCACCATCGACGTCGATTTTCAAATGGTCGACATTTGGGACGTTCCATGTTGTAAATAAGGTAGCGTGAGGATTTAAAAAAAATAATAATATAATTTAGTCGGTGATAATGCCAGGTTTTCGCGAGGCGAAAAACTGTAGAGATCAGGGAGGTGTAGTGTTTATTCTGTGCAAAGCTCATCGATCTGTGGACCTGGTCCTGTGGCCATTATTGTGCAGTCATCGGCGTAGGAAAGATAGTAACTCCTTCTGGTGGCGAAGGTAGCTTTTTGATATGTAGAAAATTAAACAACAAGTAGGGGATAGCACACCACTCCTGTGGCACACCTTGTTAATTTTTCTTCGGTCCTTTTGGATCGTTTCGTTTGCTAAAATTGGCACCTGATGTCATGCTGACCACCCAGATAATGTGCTAGGTGTGTGGTAAGGTGGAAATCTCCCTTTGGATAAGATCGACAGGTCTTTGATGAAGACTTGCGCAAAATATTTGAAAAAGCTCCTTCCCTAGGCTTAAGATCGGTTATGGCATGCGTCTGGCCCACACTTGGACCGCGTGAATTTATGTTTATGTGCGTGTCTGTTGGCCCCGTCTATCTTTATCGAACCGTAAGAATGCAATATATATGTCGGCAGAAAGCGCTTGCGCGTTTTTTTCGCATCCGGCAAGCGCTTTATCGCCAACGGCGATGGAAAAGTTTGCCATTGTGCTTAGACGGATTCGATGGGACTTTACGTTGGACCAAGTTTACATACACGGCAGAGAGGTTACACGTTAGGGATCCTCCCATTTCGCCCGCTTGTGTTCTCCACAAGCAATCTGATGCGTTGGTTTATATCCCTTATTTGGGGGGTCGCCGGGATCGAGCTGTCTTATAAGGTCAAGTTCTCCGCAAAATTGCGGCTCCGCCGAAAGTGAGGCCGAATTCGGAATTCTACCCGGCGGGAATGAAGCGAGCGAGGCGGATCAATGACCTGCGGAAAGCACGCTCCCTTGGCGAGCATCAGTCGGGATAGGGAGCAGCAAAGCGGTTGTCTGTAAAGGATTTGTATTCGTCCCACATTCCTTTTTTAAAGTTTATGAAAGTGCGGTTTTCTGTGACGATGAAAGTCGGCGGTACTGCTCGAGCGAAATAAGTATAGGAGGTGCGGATGCCAATGTACCTCGGCTGCCAGTGACGAGTCCGCGCTCACGATGATATTCGGCGAACTGTGACAGCTTCCTACCATACGTGTGGGGGCGTTCCGTTTATTGGCAGACGTCGTTTCTTCTATTTGATCGACAACATCTCACCCTACTGTCGCCTGCAAGTTTGAATGCCATAGTTCGTGATGGCAATGTGTTGAAATCGCCTAAGATAATGACGATTGTTCGACAGTGAGTAAGGCGCTGATCTTAGGGCGTATCCACTGGGCAACAGCAGGAGGGATGTCAATGTAGATGTTGATGGATTCGAGGGTTGCATCGCCTGACAGGACAGCTAGGCCTTGACGTTCTAAGACACTGCCCGCGGCCGATGCTCGGACTCAACTATATGATATGCACAGAGTGGTGTATGATAAACGCGACCCACCTCCATTCCGCTCTCGCATCTTTCGTGGGACATTATACCCAGAAACAAAGCAGCAGAGCAGATCTGCTTGTGAGTTAGTTCTTGAAACGCGCATGGACATGTTGTTGCGCTTCATGAAATCGACTATCTCCGTGATCTTTCCAGTTAATCCATTTTATTAACTGCGAATTCTGAAGTGAAAGGGGGAGACGACGTCAATATGGGAGTATGTGACGGGTGAATACGCCCTGGGCTTGACAAGGCGCTGGTTGTGGCCCTGAGAATGGACGTCTTGGGTAAGCATGGGGGGGTTACCGGTGTATTTCGGTTGCGGACCCGGCAAATGGCGCTATGAAACCCGTCGGGGGCAGGGGGTGCCGGCGCGGAGACCAGAACATCTAGGAAAGTGGCGCCTCCAAGGCAGGAGCTGCATGTGGGGCGGATTGTCGCCAAAAATATATATTCTATTCTAAGAGTCTGTTCCCTGACCTACACATTGCGCCAGAAAAGAGGGGAAAGAAGACGGGGGCAGGGGTCTGAGCACAGGCATTCTCCCGACTTATACGCGAGGTTGTAGGTAATGAGGGGCGGCCCGGATGAGTTGTGGTGCCGTGGCGGCGCGAGCAGCAGCAGCGGGGTACTGTGTGGCTTGCTGAGCAGCGGCGGCCTGCTGGAAGGTAGTGGGGAGGCGTAAGGCGTAGAATACGGGGCCCTTGGCGTGAACAGCAAGGATCCAAACAAAAAGATTATAAAAGTTACGTTGACGCGGGTTTTGGGATCTAGCCAGAACACCTGTTCGATGCAACATCCTTTGCACGAGGGACACAACTGAACGGTAGACCGTCATATAAAGATTTCTTGTCCGGCAGGACGCAGCAAAGACCATTTCTCAGACCCGAGGTCTAGGGAGACGGACCGGATGGGATTCAATACTTCCCGAGCAATAGAATATGGAGCAGAATGCACTCTCTCAAGGGAAAACGCGCGTCACTCTAGCTCAACTTCGATGTGGGTCTACAATACCAGAAGAATCAACACAGACACACAAAATGTATGTCCGGCTGCAATGTGTCCCCACATGACACCAACCATCTCTTCAAATGTATTGTGGAATCAACTCCTCTAACACCCTTCTCATTATGGTCCAACTCTGTTGAAACAGCAGTTCCTTGAATACCGTTAGAGGACACTGATGACAATTTGTGATGGTCGCACCTATTGGATGGGGCGAAGACTGCTACAACAACAACAACATCGATGACATTGCCGGAACGACCCCCAGCGGGTCAGGATATCAGAATATACCGCGGTAGGTATGCCTGTCGTAGAGGCGCCTAAAATACCAGATCAAGGGCCGTGTAGCGCAACCTTCAGGGTGCCAGTCGCAATATATAGCTCTCCAAACCCAATTGTCAACTCACTATCCCGCGGCGAATCCTGTTTCACTAACACGACGACGCTCTGGCGACCCCCAAAGCTCGTGGAAATTGGGCGGTGGGAGGGAGGGAATGCCTGAATTTTTAATGTGCCACAAAATAAATTGTCCAAGATGGTCGGCTGCACCTTAATGGTGCTGCTGTTACCGGAAGAGTACCGGATCGTTCCGGCAAAGGACAACAATCGATAACACTCCCCAAAGCCTCGGGAGCAACCTTATCGCTACAGAACAACCACAACACATTGCGGAAATGCGCACGCTCGCCATTGCCGACACTAGTCGAAATCAGGAGTAAGTGCGTGTTTTGGAATTAATAAATCCATTTCAGAGGGTGAAAATTTGCTGGTCGCTGTAGTGAAAGGAGTAAGGCAGTTGTGTCAGATGCTAAATATACGCGTGCGCGCTGCCATCGAAGCAGTTTATGAGCTCTGCGCTGACAATGAATATCTGCGCGCTGCAGTTATCGTGCAGAAGTCGTATTATCTATTTGCTGTGTTGTGCTCTGTGTCGCTGCAAGCTGGAGTGCAAGTCGTCGTGGTGTGCGAGTGATATCGCCAAGAGAAGGGATTTCTCACTTACTAGGGCGCGGCTGATATCAGGGCGATAGCCCTCGTGGCAGTACGTGGCAGCAGGAATATAGGCAACTCTCTGAACGGATGGTGTGTGGGCACTTGACTTTCTAAGCGTTTGTCCCTACGCTGTGCATGGTTGAAATATGTCATATTGCACGGTGCTGATTGGTGACAATTATCCCTTGTGTGATCTTTCCTATGGATGCTTTACCCATCGCAGACTCGATATCCGAGTCTGGCATTAGCTTTGATTCCTTGATTGCCGCGATACGGATATTACTATTCATCTCATCAACTATCTCCGCGATCTTGTCGGTTAATCCATTAGAATTTAGTTGCAGTCCAGTGGTCACTCTGTTAGAGCTAGGTGGACGCACCTTGAAGGATCTTAGGCTTTGTCGTGAGTGCTGTCCGACTGCTCTCCAGCAGTGCGGCAGTACGGTTAATGGTTGGTACTGTATTGGCAGCACGGTTGGACTAGGACCGTGGATGACTACTTCCTAAGCGAACATCTACAGACAAAATGATTTTCTATGACTACATTGTTGAACCTGTTCAGAGAACTTTTCTCTGCCGCGTGCGTTCCTTTAATCAGATCAGGTATGAGACTGCTAGCGCGTGATATTTGTTAGTCGAATGAACTTTAGCTGTCACAGCATACTGCAGACGGAGGCCACAGACCCCAGCGGGGTAGATTCAGAATATACCACGGTAGGTTTGCCTGGCGTAAGAGGCGACTAAATACCAGATTCGCGAGCTGGGTTGCGCGAAAAACCCATTCAGAGTTGCCACGCGCAGCGCGTGCATATATGCTTCTGACCAAAGGAGGGCAGAGAGCAAACCCAATTGTAAACCCACTATCCGCGCGAATCCTGTTTCACTACACGACGAAGTCTCTGGAGCACCCTCAAACTGCCCTCGTAGTGGAACTTGGGGTGAGGAGGGAGGGAATGCCGTGGGCGAGCTTGTGAGTGCCAAGGAGAGAGAGCGCGATACACCGTTCCCGTGGTGATGTCGGGCTAGACCACCTTCATGGTGCTGTGGTACGGAGCGAGTTTAACGGATCTGTATCGGCACAAAGACCTCACATCGATAACACTCTTAAAGCCTTCGGGGAGACAACTTATCGCCGACAACAACCACAACGGAGCCTCAGTGGGTAGGGGGCGTAGCCTATACCCGCGACAGGTATGCCTGTCGTAAGAGGCGACTAACATACCAAACTGATTCAAGGGGTGTGTAGCGCAACCCTTCAAGCTGTTGCCAGCGCAAAATGATAGCGTGTCTGTATGTTGTGTGTTGTGGCAGTGCTTCGCCCCATCCAATAGGTGTGACCGATCACAATTGCCATCATAAATACGGGATTCCAAGGAACTTGCTGTTTCAACAGGGGTGGACCATAATAAAAAGGGTGTAGAGGCGTTGGTTCCACATTATTCTGGATAGGTAAGAGTTTAACCTGTTTACAGTATCCAGATCGAAGTTGAGCTAGAGTGACTCGCGCCTTACCTAGGGACTGTGCGTTCATCCTCTGCAAGTTTTGGTGTATTGTTCTCTGAGTATGGGATTCACCGGGCAATTCCGACATAGAGGTCGCGACGCTGTTTGTGGAGTTCACCAAGGACCTGCTTGTGTTTTTTTGGCTTCATACGGCGTGTTCTCAGGTGCCGTATTTCCTCATAATGCTTACGGAGAGAGACTCCTTAAGCCCCTGGACGGTGTTGGCTCATCAATCATATGTCTGTTGGATGCCCAGGTTTCTGGTATTCAACAGGACTGTTTGGTTAGCATTTCATTTCTCTCCTGTTTGGGTGTATTCTCGCCTCATTATGTAGATGGTGGTCTGGGGCTTCTCCAACCCAATTACTAACCTCATCTATCCGTGCGATCCTGTTTTAAAAAGCCGAGGCTCTGGCGACCCCACTCCTCATGGATCTAGGGGGTGGAGGGCGGTATGGCCTAGAAGATCGCAATGGGTCTTACAAATCGTTCCCGAGATGTCGGGCTTGTACCGGAACATACCGGATCTGCATCCGCAAGGACCAACAACATTCGATAACACTCCCCAAGGCCTTCGGGAGGGTCCATATCGCTACAACAACAACACTGGTTCTTAGTATCTTACAACGGATAGCAACAGCAACAAACTGGTTATAATTAAGAATAAATCTATTTATAGTAAATAGTATTTTTATGCTCTATCGTATTCGATGGCTACATACATAAGCATATCTAAACATAAACAATCTACAATAACTACTTAATGCTGATCTAATGAATAACTTGTTTAGGTTAGGTTGATAGTCTACACCATAGCTTCTTCATTGACACAGTATTTATTGTATACCGCAACAATCACGAGGCTCTTTGCCAAGTATCTAAACAGGTAAAGCAAAGGACGATAGCATCTTGTTTGCTAAATTTTGAAAATTTTAAATATTTACCCCAGAATTTGCTCCAAAACATCTTTAGCAGGAAATTCAAGTGTAGCGCGATAACCCCAGAATACAAATATCTAAAAATAAGAGTTCTTACTATAATGATTTATAGGTTTTAGGTAAGTAGTCTAAAAGTTCAAACTTGTTTCTAATCTGTGTCGGATTCAGATTTTCACGTTTCAAATATAATTGCTTAACAAATCTATCAGCGATAAGCTTCTTTAGATTTCCACCAAAAATATGGGTGCTCTTCGTCCATTTTATGCGCAATCCTTTGAGGAAATCAAATAGCTGCTCTAAAAACAAACAAAGATCATAAAAATAAAATATTCATAATTTTAATGCTTGTATTCACCTTCATCCACCTGACATCTTCTTAACAAATACGAGAGTATAACAATAGCAATGTTAAGTGCCGGCATTGTTCTTCATCATATTCGGCAGGGGAAGATGCGTTATTTCAGAATAGCAATTACTTTTGGAATCTGGAACTTTTTGCAATAATGCCATAAACCTGTTTTACAAGCGATATTAATATACTCGATTTTTCTTCGAGATTCAAATTAATTATATTACCCTTTTTAAAGATTGCATTACAAGCGGCAGACATTGCCTGAATAATGATATATCTTGTTCAGTATTTGCCGCATATCTTCTTCTTTGATGGGTAATCTATTCTCCACGTTATTAATCACAAGTGCAATGAGTGCATTACGAGAATGTGCATCCTTTCTTCCGTAGACATTTGCAACCAAAAATTTAAATTGTACCTTATGATATGAAGATATAAACTATTGGAGATGGAAGACCAAAAAGATTGATAAATAATATGGCTGGTAAATCGAGAATTATCGATTATGCATGAATTGGGTGTTCTTCCAGAACACACGTGATGGAACCAGTAGTGGAATACACGGTTGGATTTTATATAGGTGCCACACGATTTTCAAACTTTTCCTGATTTGCAGGGGTAGAGGGGTCCTAAAATCACAAATTATCATCCGCAACTCTAGGAAACTCTTAGTTTATGAAATATAAGCTTTTAATTTCCGAATTTAGTAAATTTCAACTTAAGTCCTGCACTTAAAATTCGGGTCGCTAGCGGTATCAAAAGACGCGCATTTGCGTCAAGATTCAGAATCCGAAAGCAGAAACTACATTTTTATCTCGTTTAAAAGTTATTCGCGGAAAACCCGTCGGTACTATTGTCGTTTTTTCGTTGATGCAATTAAACAAACGAAAACAAATGACGGTCGTGAATAGTGTTGCAGCTCCGCAACAATATCTTTTTATCTTGGTAGAACATTATAAGGTGGTGGCACGTCGACATAAATGCAAACAAACATACACTATTAATGTATTTTGTTTTTGTAAAACCTTTTTAATAATTGTAGTCTAATATTATTTGGGGTGCTGCGACAGGAAGGGTGACTACGCAGAAGGACATCACCGTGGCGGTAGCCACGGTTATACCACACACCCGGACTTGGCATGGCGTAGCACAGGGTTATTTTTTATAAGCGCGGCCGAGGCCGCCTATGCAGAAATGTGTTCTACGCAGAATTACCGTTGGAATCAGCATAAAATCCTATAAAGTCCAATTTTTTATTTTTTTTTGACAAATGTATGTATTCTGCACTTGTTCCAATTAAATACATTAATTTCAAATTATTCAGAGAATTACAAAACAAAATACATTGATAGTGTATGTTTGTTTGCATTTATGTCGACGTGTCACCACCTTATAATCTTCTACCAAGTTAAAAAGATATTGTTGCGGAGCTGCACACTATTCACCACCTTCATTTGTTTTCGTTTGTTTATTGCAACAACGAAAAAAGCGACCATAGTACCGACGGCTTTTCCGCGACTAAGGCCTTTTAAACGACGAGATAAAAATGTAGTTTCGGCTTTCGGATTCTGATCTTGGCGCAAATACGCGTCTTTTGATATCGCGATCGACATGTGCGTACCCGAATTTTAAGTGCAGCTTTAGTTGAAATTTGTAGCTACATTTGACACTAAAAAGGCTTATATTTCATAACTAATAGTTTCCAGAGAGTTGCTGATGATGATATTTTGTGATTTTTAGGACCCCCGCCACCCCGCGAAAGAAAGGAAAGTTGGAAATCGTGGCACCTATTTTAAATATTCTCCGCCTTTATTGTGCAAGTTTTTACATATTTTATACACAAGGATAAGTAAATGCGGTATTATTTCCTCTCTCTTTTAATTGACCATGAAGTTGAGAAATAATAGCATGAGCCACTCGGTGCATTCAAGTGGAATTGATTATCTACTTCTCTGAATCTCTCCGTCGATTACACGAGATTGACTGAATTTTGTATGTGTGCGTGTCGGGTATTTGACGATTGCCCCGCGGCTATCACATAAAAAAACCATTAATCAACGTTTTGCATTGAAAACCGTAGCGTTCGGACGTGAATATGCCGTCTCTATCGGATGATGATTTTTTTTGTACTAGCCAACTACAGCAGTTTTATTAATAAAAGGAAAGGAAAAAGAGTATAAAAAGAAGTGTGGATGTAAAGCCTGTACGCAAAACGTAATACATTGCACTAATTTTCAAAAAATTTTACTATGACTTGCTTTTTCTTTCTGCGCATTTGTTTCATTTTGAATGTCGTCACAAACTAAATACAACACTGCGTGTGTTTGTAATCCACCCCGCACGGTCAAAGAAAAATCAAAATTTTTGATTTCCCTCAACGTGTAGTCGAACAGCCAAAGTGACTGTGTGTCATGAAGCACCCGACTGCACTAACAACACACAAAATTCAGTTAAAAATCTCGTTGCTATCGCCGGCGCCCGTAAGATAAAGGAGTGTACTGGTCTCACCTGGCGATGGCCCTTAGTAATGAAAAAAATAAACTTCATCTATGTGATAAAAGTGTACGCCACGTATAAAATGCCATTTAGTGTGTGATTTTAATTTATTGTGATTTTAAGGTCGACGCAAACCAGAGCGGGTCGACTAATTATTGTAATGGAGAGATATATATGTAATACAGCGCCATTCTTAATTTTAAAAATTTAAAAAAAGTTATAAAAATTAGTATGTTATAAACATTTGACTCCGCATGGTATAAGAAAAATAATAAAATATCAGGCTAAATATAAGAGTAAAAATCATATGTAAAGCGCAACACGAACATTCAAGCCAATGCATTATACAATCATTGTACCGCGAGCACCATGACGCAGGGCCTGTTTCTAGCAAAATTTTGCCGTCATAAGAGGTAAATGCAAGGGCAACAAAATGTATGGACGCCCTAGCAGGAACCCGCAAAATTAGTTGACTGATTAGGTCATCACGGAGTCATCACGCCAATGTGACTTTGAATAAACATAACGCCATTAATACTCACGATTCTCTAGAGATGGCAAATATTAACGAAGCCTATTTCTGGATGGTGGAAGATGAGTACTTGATTCCCAGTTGAGATCTCGCAATGCAAAAATTAAAAACCGTCTCTGGACCGACTTAATCCGATCAACATGGATTTGATAGATTGGAGACCAAGCCCAACATGAACAGGTACTCGAGAATAGGACGTACGCATCGAGGTATAAAGGATCTTTGTGAATAGGGTCAATCAAAATCTGTAGCCCAACGTTTGATAAAACTAATACAATAGTTTTTGCTTTGTTTATAGTGTTGAAATATGTGTGGTAAAACTTAAATTCGGATCAAAACTACTCCTAGATCAGATTTTTTTTTTTTTTTTTTTTTTTTTTTACATAGATATTCCGCTCCAAAGGGTTGCCGTTACGTATATAGATGATGGACCGGCTTCACCGGTGAAAGTCATTTGCTTACTTTAGAGCAATTCAATTCATAAAAAAGTAAATTTGCGTACCCAGATTTGAAATGAAGTCAAGATCGGCCTGAAGCTGATTAAAACAGAACAATTCGAAGGCAGATATGTGTTAACAGAGTTTTCCATCTCTGCTTACATAAAAACTCTAGAATGTGTCGTGAATTAAACTTTGGTAAATCGTTAATGAACAGGGTAAAGAGTACTGGACCCCAAATGGCTACCCTGGGGCACGCCTGAAGGGGGTTTTTTTAAATCAACAAACGGCTTTTGAAAGGTTGTTGTTGAAGAAGACTCCTGAGTCCTATTTTCAAGATAACTTGAAATCCCACTTACTAACGCGCCGGAACACCCCAGAAGATTCAAGTTTGTGAACTAAGACTCGTGATTAACAAATGTTTACTAAAGACGTGTAATTACATCTGTTTGTTTGCAATCTAAAAAACCATTCATAAAACAAAAAGACGTAAATTCCAAGCAAGTTGGTAGTAGTTGATCTCCGATCACAAACCATGTTGACAGGTGATATTAAAGAGCTACACAGGTTTGAAAGCTGGTATGTAATTATCTGCTCAAAAGTTTTAGGGATAGCTGAGAGCTTAGCTATGACTCTGTAGTTCTCAATATTAGACCATACTACCTTTTTTATGCAAAGGTATATAACGATGTTTTCGAAAAGATGGTCTCGATGCGGATTCCAGAGACATTTTAAATAATTTAAAGATAGGCTCTGATAAGCTGACAGCACAGTACTTAAAGTAACAACTAGGAACACCATCTGGACTCCGGTGAAGATATGGTTTCAATGAAGACGAATATTAGAACAGTATTTTAATCAATAATGGGTTTAAAAATATTATTAGAACTTTTCAAGCATATGGATAAAAGATTAGACTGGACACATTGAGATAATAGGTTGATTTAAAGAATTAGAAATG
>JARSSU010011420.1:0-24334 GCA_029619165.1 Eurosta solidaginis
ACGGGAAATTTTCTTTTGATTGACCAAGCTAAATACTGTGGGTTACAGCCTTGTGCCAAGAACCTGTTTGAAACTCATTTTTACACAGATATGTAGTATATAAAATTACTTACATCAAAGTGATACCCAAACGGATTTCTTCACTTATTGGTTCTCTTATGGAAAAACGTTGAAGTCGCTCTCGTAACAAATTCAGTCGCACCTAGTAGCACATTAAAACTTTGCAACATTCATACGTGTTGCCTTGAAGAAATGCTTTTCATCTGATAGTTTCAATCGTACGAAGAAGTTTCGTGGAAGCTCAGAGTCTTCCTTGTACGATTAACTGGCCGCTCCCACCATCGCCGCTTCAACTGCTGGCACAATTCGCGATATATTTTCACCATTACAAAAATGATTTTTATAATTTTAAAATTTTCAACAAACGCCCTCTGTTATTCATTCTTTGTATATACTGCTAATGCTGACTTTAAATTGAATTTATTTCCCAGAAGAAATCGTCAACCGATGACCAGTAAACAATAAAACGAATATTTAGCTTCGAATTTCAAACAATGCTTAGATATATTACAAAAAATGTTGTCTAAAAATCATAGAGCTCGGTCATATATGTATATAACTTATATCACATGTTTGCAACGCATCAACAAAACCGTAGTTTACGTAGCAAATGCAAATCCGTATATAATTTTTTGGAGAATGCAATGCTAAATATCTATTGCTTTTGGAATGCAGTCCACAAAGCATGTTTTTTGATCCAAATTGTGTGGTATATTTACAGGTGCGCATCAACAGAGCCTAGTTACATTGAAGTTTTAGCGGCGCTTTATTAAAAAATTAAATTTTATTTAAAAATTACTTAATCGAATGCAAGTTTTACTTTCGAAAACCACTAAAATCATGTTAAAATGCTTATTTCTCTAAACAAAGTAGCTGTACATATGTTAGTAACTGTAGCTGTATGTGTCAATGACGTCAAGAACAGTAAGTACATGTACACTTATATTAGCCATCATCCCGTCGCAAATATCCTGAGCCAGATAAATATTCACAACTACACAGTCGATGTTGATTTGTTGTAGCGATAAAAAAGGTTTTGAGGAGTGTTATTTATATTGAAGTCTTTTGCCGGATATAGCTCCGTAGGTTCGGTAACAAGCACCATTTAGGTACAAGGCTCGACTATCTAGGGAACGTGTGTAATGTGACTACATTGAACCATCTAGGCCATCCCGCCCGTCACACCTTGGTTCCGTAATGAAACTTGGGGTCCCCAGAGTCTAGCTAAGTATTTGTATGATACTGTTACGAATTTAGTGTAATTCTGCTTATTGCAACCTTCTACTAACGTTCGAATTACTAAACTGTTGATAAATAACTCCACTATTCAATACTGCAAAATGGCTTTTATTAAAGTACTTCACAATAATACTTCTACTTCTCGACAGATAGCGTGCTTAAATCAAACTGATTCGTCGTGCCTCAGCTGGTGATGCTTTTATACTTTTGGGTTTCCTCGTTGACATATTTCTAGCGCTTCTTTTTCTAGCATTTGCTACTTGTTACCAGCTATAACATAACTACAAATGCACGTTATAGCTTTTCATATGCGCGTGTATATGTGAGTGATACTTGCAACGCGATGATTGCCTACTTTTTGGAGTATCTCAGATATATGCATGTGTTTGTGCTCTCCGCTGCTTGTATGGACATATGTATAGACATGATGATTTATTTGTTGATGTGCATACATGTCACTGCTTAGTATTGGCTTTGAGATGATAGTACCCCTTGCGTGCTAATATTGGTCACAATACATTCATATTTGTAACAGGTTTTCCTCTCGATAGGTGAGGTTGACAATTGGTTTGCGCAAGTTATAAATCTTTGTATTATCTTTCATAAGCGACGCAAGGAAACAATGGGTTGTTTGTATTAAACGAATTCATTTTTGAGAAACTGACTTTATCAGCTGTCCGCCAGATTTATGACTTTTCAAACGTGCTCGGTACGATAATGCTTGGTATTTAAATTAATATAAATCGGCCAAAAGAGATAATACAATAAAAACGGCACCTTCAAAGATGCTCATTAAAGGAGAACGGATTTTCGAATCCATGTTAAAAAATAACAAGTTTAAAAGGTTAGATAGTTTGAATCCAAAACCTGGTCCCCTAATATATATTTTTTGTCTGTCGACAGCTGTTTCCCGAAAATTCGCTCCAGAAAGTTCAGAAGGCCGTGTTCATCACGGATTACATTGAAAAGGGACTTGCTAAGAAAAATGTGGGAAGAAGTGCCCATAACTTGTTTTTATTTTTTCTATTTAAGAAGTCGGTGTTAATTGCGTTGTATCTTGAGATTTTTATACTCAGTTGAGCAGAGCTCACAGAGTATATTAACTTTGATTGGATAACGAATGGTTGTACAGGTATCGAGATAGATATAGACTGTCGAAAAAAAATTCGATTGAGCCATGTCCGTCCGTCCGTCCGTCCCGTAACACAATACTTGAGTAAGTTTGAGTTATCTGATGAAATTTGGTATGTAGGTTCCTGGGCACTCATCTCAGATCGCTATTTAAAATGAACATATCGGACTATATCCACGCCCACTTTTTTCGATATCGAATATTTCGAAAAATCGAAAAAGTGCGATAATTCATTACCAAATACGGATAAAGCGATGAAACTTGGTAGGTGAGTTGAACTTATGACGCAGAATAGAAAACTAGTAAAACTTTGGACAATGGGCGTGGCACCGCCCACTTTTAAAAGAAGGTAATTTAAAGTTTTGCAAGCTGTAATTTGGGCAGTCGTTGAAGATATCATGATAAATTTGGCAGGAACGTTACTCTTATTACTATATGTATGCTTAATAAAAATTAGCAAAATCGGAGAACGACCACGCCCACTTTTAAAAAAATTTTTTTAAGTCAAATTTAAAAGAAAAGTTAATATCTTTACAGTATATAAGTAAATTATGTCAACATTCAACTCCAGTAATGATATGGTGCATCAAAATACAAAAATAAAAGAAATTTCAAAATGGGCGTGGCTCCGCCCTTTTTCATTTAATTTGTCTAGGATACTTTTAATGCCATAAGTCGAACAAAAATTTACCAATCCTTGTGAATTTGGTAGAGGCTTAGATTCTAGGACGATAACTGTTTTCTGTGAAAAAGGGCGAAATCGGTTGAAGCCACGCCCAGTTTTTATACACAGTCGACCGTCTGTCCTTCCGCTCGGCCGTTAACACGATAACTTGAGCAAAAATCGATATATCTTTACTAAACTCAGTTTCACGTACTTATCTGAACTCACTTTGTATTGGTGTAAAAATGGCCGAAATCCGACTATGACCACGCCCACTTTTTCGATATCGAAAATTACGAAAAATAAAAAAATGCCATAATTATATACCAAATACGAAAAAAGGGATGAAACATGGTAATTGGATTGGTCTATTGACGCAAAATATAACTTTAGAAAAAAACTTTGTAAAATGGGTGTGACACCTACCATATTAAGTAGAATAAAATGAAAAAGTTCTGCAGGGCGAAATCAAAAGCCCTTTGGAATCTTGAAAGGATACTGTTCATGGTATTACATATATAAATAAATTAGCGATACCCGACAGATGATGTTCTGGATCACCCTGGTCCACATTTTGGTCGATATCTCGAAAACGCCTTCACATATACAACTACCACCACTCCCTTTTAAAACCCTCATTAATACCTTTATTTGATATCCATATCGTACAAACAATTCTAGAGTCACCCCTGGTCCACCTTTATGGTGATATCTCGAAAAGGCGTCCACTTATCGAACTAAGGCGCACTCCCTTTTAAAATACTCATTAACACTTTCGTTTCATACCCATATCGTACAAACGCATTCTAGAGTCACCCCTGGTCCACGTTTATGGCGATATCTCGAAAAGGCGTCCACCTATCGAACTAAGGCCACTCCCTTTTAAAATACTCATTAACATCTTTCATTTGATACCCATATTGTACAAGCACATTCTAGAGTCACCCCTGGTCCACGTTTATGGCGATATCTCGAAAAGGGTACACCTATAGACCCACTCCCTTTTAAAATACTCGCTAACACCTTTCATTTGATACCCATATCGTACAAACAAATTCTAGATCACCCCTGGTCCACCTTTATGGCGATATCTCGAAAAGGCGTCCACCCTATAGACTAAGGCCCACTCCCTTTTAAAATACTCATTAACACCTTTCATTTGATACCCATATCGTACAAACAAATTCTAGAGTCACCCCTGGTCCACCTTTATGGCATATCTCGAAAGTCACTAAGGCCCACTCCCTTTAAAATACTCATTAACACCTTTCATTTGATACCCATATCGTACAAACAAATTCTAGATCACCCCTGGTCCACCTTTATGGCGATATCTCGAAAAGGCGTCCACCCATAGAACAAGGCCCACTCCCGTTTTAAAATACTCATTATCACCTTTCGTTTGATGCACATATTGTACAAACGCATTCTAGGGTCACCCTGGTCCACGTTTATGGCGATATCTCGAAAAGCGTCCACTTATAGAACTAAGCCCACCTCCTTTTAAAATAATTATTAACACCTTTCATTTGATACCCATATCGTACAAACAAAATCTAGAGTCACCCCTGGCCCACCTTTATGGCGATATCTCGAAAAGGCCCACTCCCTTTTAAAATACTCATTAACACCTTTCATTTGATACCCATATCGTACAAACAAATGCTAGAGTCACCCCTGGTCCACCTTTATGGCGATATCTCGAAAAGGAGTACACCTATAGAACTAAGGCCCACTCATTAACACCTTTCATTTGATACCCATATTGTACAAACGCATTCTAGAGTCACCCCTGATCCACGTTTATGGCGATATCGCGAAAAGGCGTCCACCTATAGAACTAAGGCCCACTCCCTTTTAAAATACTCATTAACGCCTTTCATTTGATACCCATATCGTACAAACAAATTCTAAGGTCACCCCTGGTCCACCTTTATGGCGATATCTCGAAAAGGCTTCCACCCATAGAACTAAGGCCCACTCCCCTTTAAAATACTCATTAAACACCTTTCGTTTGATACTATATTGTACAAACGCATTCTAGAGTCACCCCTGGTCCACGTTTATGGCGATATCTCGAAAAGGGGCCACCTATAGAACTAAGGCCCACTCCCTTTTAAAATACTCATTAGCATCTTTCATTTGATACCCATATCGTACAAACAAATTCTAGAGTCAGCCCCTGGTCCATCTTTATGGCGATATCTCGAAAAGGCGTCCCACCTATAGAACTGAGGCCCACGCCCTTTTAAAATACTCATTAACACCTTTCATTTGATACCCATATCGTACAAACAAATTCTAGAGTCAGCCCGGGTCCACCTTTATGGCGATATCCCTAAATGGCGTCCATCTATAGAACTATGGCCCACTACCTCTTAAAATACTCTTTAATACCTTCCATTTGATACACATGTCATACAAACACATTCCAGGGTTACCCTAGGTTCTTTTTACTACATGGTGATTTTCCCTTATTTTGTCTCCACAGCTCTCAACTGAGTATGTAATGTTCGGTTACACCCGAACTTAGCCTTCTTTACTTGTTTTTTATTATTATTAAGTGTAAGAACTAAAATTAATGTAATTCGGGTAAACTATGTTTATTATACATCAACTAGTATGTTTATTCAACGGTGACATGTTGATACATCAAATATGATGTTTATGCAACTGTTACCATCCATCATGTTTGATTGTGCATCACAGTTGACTAATATGTCTATATCTTAAGTGCGGTATCCAGATACAAAAAACTCTGATGTATTTATTTTTATACTCAGTTGAGCAGAGCTCACAGAGTATATTAAGTTTGATTGGATAACGGTTGGTTGTACATATATAAAGGAATCGAGATAGATATAGACTTCCATATATCAAAATAATCAGGATCGAAAAAAAATTTGATTGAGCCATGTCCGTCCGTCCGTCCGTCCGTTAACACGATAACTTGAGTAAATTTTGAGGTATCTTGATGAAATTTGGTATGTAGGTTCCTGAGCACTCATCTCAGATCGCTATTTAAAATGAACGATATCGGACTATAACCACGCCCACTTTTTCGATATCGAAAATTTCGAAAAACCGAAAAAGTGCGATAATTCATTACAAAAGACAGATAAAGCGACGAAACTTGGTAGATGAGTTGAACTTATGACGCAGAATAGAAAATTAGTAAAATTTTGGACAATGGGCGTGGCACCCGCCCACTTTTAAAAGAAGGTAATTTAAAACTTTTGCAAGCTGTAATTTGGCAGTCGTTGAAGATATCATGATGAAATTTGGCAGGAACGTTACTCCTATTACTATATGTACGCTTAATAAAAATTAGCAAAATCGGAGAAGGACCACGCCCACTTTAAAAAAAAATTTTTTTTTAAGTAAAATTTTAACAAAAAAATTTAATATCTTTACAGTATATAAGTAAATTATGTCAACATTCAACTCCAGTAATGATATGGTGCAACAAAATACAAAAATAAAAGAAAATTTCAAAATGGGCGTGGCTCCGCCCTTTTTCATTTAATTTGTCTAGGATACTTTTAACGCCATAAGTCGAACAAAAATTAACCAATCCCTTTTGAAATTTGGTAGGGGCATAGATTTTATGACGCTAACTGTTTTCTGTGAAAAATGGGCGAAATCGGTTGATGCCACGCCCAGTTTTTATACACAGTCGTCCGTCTGTCCTTCCGCATGGCCGTTAACACGATAACTTGAGCAAAAATCGACATATCTTTAATGAACTTAGTTCACGTGCTTACTTGAACTCACTTTATCTTGGTATGAAAAATGAACGAAATCCGACTATGACCACGCCCACTTTTTCGATATCGAAAATTACGAAAAATGAAAAAAATGCCATAATTCTATACCAAATACGAAAAAAGGGATGAAACATGGTAATTGGATTGTTTATTGACGCGAAATATAACTTTAGAAAAAACTTTATAAAATGGTTGTGACACCTACCATATTAAGTAGAAGAAAATGAAAAAGTTCTGCAGGGCGAAATAAAAAACCCTTAAAATCTTGGCAGGTATTACATATATAAATAAATTAGCGGTATCCAACAGATGATGTTCTGGGTCACCCTGGTCCACATTTTGGTCGATATCTGGAAAACGCCTTCACATATACAACTACCACCACTCCCTTTTAAAACTCTCATTAATATCTTTAATTTGATACCCATATCGTACAAACTCATTCTAGAGTCACCCCTGGTCCACCTTTATGGCGATATCTCGAAAAGGCGTCCACCTATAGAACTAAGCCCCACGCCCTTTTAAAATACTCATTAACACCTTTCATTTGATACCCATATCGTACAAACATATTCTAAAGTCACCCCTGGTCCGCCTTTATGGCGATATCTCGAAAAGGCGAACACCTATAGAACTAAGGCCCACTCCCTTTTAAAAATACTCATTAACACCTTTCATTTGATACCAATATCGACAAACCAAGTCTAGAGTCACCCCTGGTCACCTTTATTGCGATACCTCGAAAAGGCGTCCCACCTATAGAACTAAGGCCCACTCCTTTTAAAATACTCATTAACTCCTTTCGTTTGATACCCATATTGCACAAACAGAATTCTAGAGTCACCCCTGGTCCCACCTTTATGGCGATATCTCGAAACGGCGTCCACCTATGGAACTAAGGATTACTCCCTTTTAAAATACTCATTAACACCTTTCTTTTGATACCCATATGTACAAACAAATTCTAGGGTCACCCCTGGTCCACCTTTATGGCGATATCTCGAAACGGCGTCCACCTATGGAACTAAGGATACTCCCCTTTTAAAAATCTCATTAACACCTTTCTTTTGATACCCATATGTACAAACAAATTCTAGGGTCACCCTGGTCCACCTTTATGGCGATATCTCGAAACGGCGTCCACCTATGGAACTAAGGATTACTCCTTTTAAAATACTCATTAACACCTTTCATTTGATACCCATATCGTACAAACACATTCTAGAGTCACCCCTGGTCCACCTTTATGGTGATATTTCGAAGCGGCATCCACCTATGGAACTAAGGATTACTCCCTTTTAAAATACTCATTAACACCTTTCATTTGATACCCATATCGTACAAACGCATTCTAGAGTCAACCCTGATCCACCTTTATGGCTATATCCCTAAATGGCGTCCACCTATAGAAACTATGGCCCACTCCCTCATAAAATACTCTTTAATGACTTTCATTTGATACACATGTCATACAAACACATTCCAGGGTTTCCCTCGGTTCATTTTCCTACATGGTTATTTTGCCTTATGTTGTCACCATAGCTCTCAACTGAGTATGTAATGTTCGGTTACACCCGAACTTAACCTTCCTTACTTGTTTATTTTGCCTTTTTTTGAAAATATGTATTTTCTATGCAATAAAGCAATGCAGAAAGACAATTTGTCAAAATTTATTTAAAATATGCATAAGTAGAAGAGAGTAAACTCAACAAAAGCAAAATAACACTTGTGCTTCCAGTCAAGAAACTCACAATTACGGGCGCTGTGTTCTTACAGGAAACTTATTCTTAAAAAAATGTTAGAAAATGGTAGCAGAAAGCATGAGTTTTTCCTTGAGTGGTGGATATCTACTACTTGACAAACAAAATTTTCCTTGAGCGTTTTTTATATGACTTTTCACCGGGTCTACCACGTTATCCCCCAAAATCAAATCCCCAAAACAAAATCCCTAAATCAAAATCCACAAAATCAAAATCCCCAAAATCAAAATCCCCAAAACTGATAATCCCCAACACAAAATCCCCATTTTATGTGTGAAATAAATTCAAATTAGGTTTAAAATCGCCGCGACCAAAAAAGGCTAATAATCCATACCAACTTTCTGCATAGGCGGCTTTCGGCCGCGCTTATAAAAATAACCCTGGGCTACGCATGCCAAGTCCGGGTGTGTGTATACCGTGGCTACCGACACGGTGATGTCCTTCTGCGTAGCACACGCTTCTGTTAGCTTGTTCGAATTAGAGCGACTAGCAGTCCTATATATGGATAAGTAAAAATATGTATTGCCAAAACGTAAATATATAGTTATAGATACATAAATATGAATGAAAGAGGAAAGAAATATTGCTATTTTTTACACGGTCATGATGTTTATCATAGCACTGAGATTTTGTGTTTGGGGATTTTGATTTTGGGGATTTTGAATTTGGGGATTATGTGTTCGGGTATTTTTTTTTCTTTGGGGAATTTTGAATTTGGGGAATTTTTGTATTTTTTTGGGGATTTCGTGGCACTCCCCTTTTCTTCACCAACTTATTTACAGGGATATATTTGAGATTTGGTATTACCATATGAAAAGAAAACTGGAAAAATCGGTTACTTGATTAATAGAGACAACCCTAATGCATATAAAAAATCTAAGGCGCGATAATCCCCGAAAATGCCGAGCTTCTCTCCCAATTTGCGTCGTGTTCCTTTTAATTTTCCCTGCAAATTGTACGTCCCTACATGTTTTATGTCGTCTCCAATCGGCATTTGCAAGGCTAATGATTTTTCACTGAGAAGCCTTTCATGGCGGAAATGCACTCGGAGTGTTTGCCAAATCACTTCCGAGCGGCGACCCCGATTAGAACTTTTTTTCTAATTGAAAAAACTTGTTTCCAACTTTATGGTGCTAATTTTCCCGGGAGTTGAACCCAGGTGTGGGAGGCAGAGCACGATACCACCACACAACGGCGGCCGCCAATGTATATACTGATGTAAATATTTTTAAATTTAAAGATCAATTAATTAACTTACCTATTAAAGGTGTATTCCGCGAAATTTTCCAATATTATTTGCAAAATATATCAATATCATTGCTATGACTATAAGATTTAGGCCGTTGATGCAAATTCTGTTCCGATAACTTGTTTCGATGCGTATGCTAGCAATGAGAGAATTACGACGGTTAGTGTGAGCATACGAAAGACGATAACATATGCACAACGTCGCTCAAACGTCAAATGATAGTCCATTGTTATATATGGTTCGGCACAACAAGAATACACAGTTGCAACACGTTCTACCCCAAATTCAATTATATTATATTCCATACTTGTCATATCGATTTCATCAAAGTAAATTGTTCCATTCGGATTTGTATTATTCATAAAGTCCAATTCAAAACCATCATATGTCCAAGAACCTAAACTCAATTTACATTCGTGTTTGTCATGTGGCCAATCATTCATTAGGGTTGTACAAAACATATTTATTTCGACGTTATCACTCCAGAGAACCATACCAGTGTGTTCCAATATCACGATTCCATTATGATGCATTCGAAGAAATTTATCAGGTGCATTATTGTAAACCTACACACATAAATACATATCGTTACTATAATTCACAACTAATAAACATATTGTGACGAATATTAGTATCACTAAGCGATACTACCATCACTAAGCCGATACTAAGCAGTATGTACGTAAACAAATTAATCATCATCTACACACATACATACAAGGCAACGGAGAGATACTCACAAACGCATGTCATCATCAGCCAAAGTAGTACTCACATATACACACGCATATGCCTATGCGAGAGACTATAAACTACAAATACATGTACATATATGGATGGTGACCAAGCATGAATTTCGAGAAGTTACTAGGCCTTAGGAGAAATGGGTGGACGAGACAACAGAGAGTATAAACGGCAGCGAAAGCTGAGTAGTCAGTAATCAGTTTGATTTAAGCACGCTATTAGTTGTGAAGTATAAGTGTTATTGTGAAGTACTATCAAAATAGTCTAATAAAGCCCATTTTGCAATAGAGAATATTGGAGTTATTTATTCAACAGTTTAGCGATTCGAACGTTAGCAGAAGGTTTGGAATAAGCGGAATTTCCCTAAATTCGTCACAATATTTAAAATTTTACAGAGGCAAAGAGTAATTCATATTCTCATGGATAGCTTTGCAACTCGACTAATCAAAAAGAGATACTCACTCCTTTTCTCGCTTTAAAAGCGCCGTCACATAAGCAGTTTTTCATATAGATGCGTTTAACTCAAACTTATGCATTATGAGTAGATTGCACGTATTTTTATGGAGAACGGCAGATTGGGCGACACGGGGCCATCTGATATGAAAAAGTAACCAACTCTCAAATTTTGTTTCAAGCAATGCATAGGAAGAAGAATTTGATATTTGCTTTGGCTAAGGGTGCTGGCACACTTTTCAAGTGAAATTATTTTTCCCACTCGCTTGTAACTTTTCTAACATTTTTCGCTATTGAAAACTGCAATAGAACAAATGAATACGACACAAAATATGTTAGCAAGTATTTTTTGTTGTATAGGGAAAATGTTTATAAAAGTGTTTCGCAATATTTTGTATGTGAATGGGCAAAGCGAAATAAACTTCAAGTGCTAAGTCTGAAGTTCCTTCATATTTATAAAGTCAGCATCTTAGTTTTTGAAAGGAAACGTTGTTTATAAATTGTATTGCAAAACAGCTGCGAAGGCCTCTTTTTTTAGTTTCAACAATTGATAATGAATATTGATTTTTACAAAAGCAAAAAGCTGAAGAGGTAGATCAGGGATGGGCCTATTTTTGCTCCTAAATCAGTTTCAGTGCCAGCGAGTGCTATGTGAGACGTTTGTATGTTTTGGGGTGTTAGGGGAGTAAAAAAATACATTGGAAATATCGTGCACCCCGCCTCAAACGATATTTATCGCAGGAAGTTGCGGAAACACTAAAAACCTGAAATGAAAATATTATCTCTCAACCTCGAAAACCAATTCCCAAACTGAGTTGCAATAGTACGAAAACAAAAACATACATTTTTCGGCAAGAAATACGAAAAACGTAATAACCATAGACTGAAGTCGACTCTATGTTAAGCAGCGCATTATTGACATTCATTTCGCCTTCACATATATTTAATTATATGCAAGCCGATTCATTTTGCAATATATACATAAAAGTATTTAAAAAAGTATTTTTAAAGTAGTAGCATTAGAGGAAGTAGTAGAAGAAAAACGTACTAATGCGCGTTTCGTATACAATCGTGGGAAAACGAAACCCTTTTCAGATTTTGTGGCAGTGTTGCCGTGAGCCTAGAAAGAAATGTATCAGTTTACAAATAAAAAAAGGTACCAATCGCGTAAACAACGACTAATTTTACCAGTTTAATTATAAACATAACTGCTTTCATTTATAAATTTCAAATTATGGAGGAATTTTCATATTTCTTCAGCTCACATGCATATGTATATCGTTAAATCCACACTGCAAAAATTGTTGGAGCATGTTCATAAGTACGAGCCGTTTTGTCCATCGCTGAAGTAGATGAATACTAACATTATCTAAGGGCGTTGAAACAGATCCCTTAGCAATCTCGGCCACTCTTCAGTTTAATAAATATTTTCATTTACGGCAAGTCATTTAATTAAAATTTATTTCTTGTAAAGGAATCTACTAACTTCTGCCATTTTTCTTCTTTCTTATAAAAGTCCGTGCACTGAGCACATACTATGTACATATGTGAGCCTCTTTCTCTTAGTTAATAGTTACGCATTCGCCTCATCGATATTGTGACGAATATTAGCAACACTAAGGGATACTATCATCTCTAAGCCGATACTAAGCAGTGACTTGTATGCACATCAACAAATCAATCATTATGTCTACCCATATGTCTATACAAGCAGCGGAGAGGAACGCACAAACACATGCATATAAATGAGATACTCCCAAAAGTAGGCAATCATTTGTGCAAAGTAGTATGTAAATGCCGGTTTCAGCTCAAATGGTGCAAGGAAAAATGGGTGCGGGTAACCTTGAATGTGTTGTTATGGACATGTGTATCAAACTGGAAGGTATTAAAGAGTATTTTAGAGAGAGTAGGCCATAGTTCTATGGATGACGCCATTTAGAATATCCGCCATAAAAGGTGGACCAGGGCTGACTCTAGATTTGTTTGTACGATATGGGTATCAAATGAAAGGTGTTACTGAGCATTTTAAGAGGGAGTGCGGCCTTAGGATTCTATCGGTGACGCCTCTTCGAGATATCGCATTGAGGGGGACAGGGGATGACTCTAGAGTGTGTTGTACGATGATGGGTGATCAATGAAGGTGATACTGAGCATTTACGAGGGAGTGGGCTTAGGTCTATCGGTGAACGCCTTTCGAGATGAATCGCTCATTGAGGTGACAGGGGTGACTCTAGAATAGTGTTGTACGATATGGTATCAAAGGAAGCTAGTAATGAGTATTTGGAAAGGAGTGATCCTAGTCCTAGGTGGCCGCGTTCTCGAGATATCGCCATAAAGGTTGGACCAGGGTGTCTCTCTTTTTTATAGAATGTGGTTGTACTGATATGGGATCAATGAAAGGTGTTACTGAGCTAGTTTTAAGAGGGAGTGCGGGCATTAGGTCTATAGTGCGACGCTTTTCGAGATATCGCCATTAGGTGGGCAGGGGTGACTCTATGATGTTTGTACGACATCTCTATGGGTATCAAACGAAAAGTGTTACATGAGCATTTAAGAGGGAGGGGCATTAGGTCTATAGGTGGACGCCTTTCGAATGTCGCCGATTAGGGTTGGGCCAGGGGTGACTCTAGAATGTGTTGTATGATATGGGTATCAACATGAAAGATGGTAATGAGTATCTAAAAGGAGTAATCTTAGTCTATAGGTGGAAGCCTTTTCGAGATATCGCCATAAAGTGAAACAGGGTGACTCTAGAATGTTGTACGATATGGGTATCAACCGAAAGGTGTTACTGAGCTAGAGGGAGGGGCATGAGGTCTATCAGGTCGACGCCTTATCGACGAGATATCGTCATTAGGGTGGGCAGAGGTGACTCTGGAATGTGTTTGCTACGTTATGGGTATCAACTGAAAGGTGTACTGAGCATGGTAAGAGGAGTGGGCATTAGGTCTCTAAGGTGGACGCTCTTTTCGAGATATCGCCATTAGGTGCCGGGCCAGGGTGACGCTAGAATGTTTGTGCGATATGGGTATCAAACGAAGGTGTTACTGAGCATTTAAGAGGATCGGGCATTAGGTCTATAGGTGGACGCCTTTTCGAGATATCGCATTAGGTGGCCAGGGGTGACTCTAGAATGTTTTGTACGATATGGGTATCAAACGAAAGGTGTTACTGAGCATTTTAAGAGTGAGTAGGATTAGGTATATAGGTGGACGCCTTTCGAGATATCGCCATTAGGTGGGCCAGGGTGACTCTAGAATGTTTGTACGATATGGGTATCAAACGAAAGGTGTACTGAGCATTTTAAGGGGAGTGGCATTAGGTCTATAGGTGGACGCCTTTCGAGATATCGCCATAAAGGTGGACAAAGGGTGACTCTAGGAATGTTTGTACGATATGGGTATCAAACGAAAGGTGTACTGAGCATTTTAAGAGGGAGTGGGCATTAGGTCTATAGGTGGACGCCTTTTCGAGATATCGCATTAGGGTGGGCCAGGGGGACTCTAGAATGTTGTACGATATGGGTATCAACGAAATGTGGTACTGAGCATTTTAAGAGGGAGTGGGCATTAGTCTATAGGTGCCTTTCGAGACACGCCATAGGGTGGGCAGGGTGACTTAGAATGTTGTACGATATGGGTATCAACGAAAGGTGTACTGAGCATTTTAGAGGGTATGGGACATTAGGTTATAGGTGGACGCCTTTCGAGATATCGCCATAGAGTGGGCCAGAGTGACTCTAGAATGTTTGTACGATATGGGTATCAAACGAAAGGTGTTACTGAGCATTTAAGAGGGAGTGGGCATTAGGTCTATATAGGTGGACGCCTTTCGAGAGTATCGCCATTAGGGTGGCCAGGGGTGACTCTAGAATGGTTTGTACGATATGGATATCAAATGAAAGGTATTAATGAGGGTTTTAAAAGCGAGTGGCCCTTAGATGTATATGTGAAGGTGTTCTCGCGATATCGACCAAATGTGGACCAGGTGATCCAGAAAATCAGTCTGTCGGGTACTGCTAATTATTTATATATGCAATACCACTAACAGTATTCCTGCCAAGATTCCAAGGGCTTGTTGATTTTCTGCCTTGTAGAACTTTTCATTTCTTCTACTTAATATGGTAGGTGTCACACCCATTTTACAAAGTTTTTTCCAAAGTTATATTTTGCGTCAATAAAACCATCCAGTTACCATGTTTCATCCCTTTTTTCGTATTTGGTATAGAATTATGGCATTTTTTTCATTTTTCGTAATTTTCGATATCGATAAAGTGGTCGTGGTTATGTCGATTTCGGCCATGTTTTATACCAAGATAAGTGAGTCAGATAAGTGACGTGGGCTAGTTTAGTAAAGATATATCGGTTTTTGCTCAAGTTATTGTGTTAACGGGCCGAGCGGAAGACAGACGGTGACTGTGTATAAAAACTGGGCGTTTGGACTTCACCGATTTCGCCATTGCACACAGAGAACAGTTACGTCATAGAATCTATGCCTACCTCACCAAATTTGAGAAGGATTGGTAAATTTTTGTTCGCTATGGCATTAAAGGTATTCGTGACAACTAAATGAAAAATGGGCGGAGCCACGCCCATTCTTGAAATTCTCTTTTATTTTTGTATTGGTGTGCAATCATATCATCCTACTGGAGTTGAATTTTGACTAATTATTATATACAGTAAAGCATATTAAATTTTTGTTAAAATTTGAATTAAAAATAAATCTAAAAAACGTGCGGCGTGTTCTTCATCCATTTTAGCTAATTTTTATTAGCACATATATAGTAATAGTAGCAGCGGTCCTGCCAAATTCATCATGATATCTTCAACGACTGCCAACATTACAGCTGCAAAAACTTTTAAATTACTTCTTGTAAAAGTGGGCGGTGCCAGCCCATTGTCCAAAATCTTATATTTTCTATTCTGCGTCATAACGTCAAACCATCTACAAGTTTCATCGATTAATCGCTTTGGCAATGATATCGCATTTTTCGGTTTTTCGATATTCGATATCGAAAAAGTGGCGTGGTATAGTCCGATATCGTTCATTTTCAATAGCGATCTGAGATGAGTGCCAGGAACCTAAATACCAAATTTCATCAAGATACCTCAAAATTTATCAAGTTATCGTGTTAACGGACGGACGGACGGCGGACGGGACGGACATGGCTCCAATCAAATTTTTTTCGATACTGATGATTTTGATATATGGAAGTCTAATCTATCTCGATTCTCTTATACCTGTACAACCAACCGTTATCAATCAAAGTTAATATACTCTGTGAGCTCTCTGCCTCAACTGAGTATAAAAATACCACGATCACAGCACTGATAAAAGAGAGAGAGAGAGCAGTAAAGCGCGGTCTCACTGGAAGCGCGCTCACCAACTGAAATCTTATTTTATCACCACCACACTTACACTTTTATAATATTAGGGTACACCACCGAACATTTTTTAGTCGCAAAAGCTTTCATAATTTTTAATTTGAATTTTTTTTAGTTTTGGATTATTACTTCTCTTTGCTTTGCCTAGTTATGAAATCAGTTTTATTCTTAATTAGCATAAGTTTACGGATTACGGATTCCCTTATATTCTGAGTATTTTCCTTACCTTTAAGTTTTTTTTACATTTTTTTGCACTCGGGCCTACACGTACACAGGATATACATCACCAGTAGGGTGTATGCTGCCACTCTCAAAATTAAATCCTAGTTGTGGATTTTCTGCTGTCTTAGCCCACATCACATTTTTAATCCTTTTGTTCCAGGATGAAAAATTCGTTTCTTTTTGATTTTCCTTAAATCTACACTTCACTCCACTTTTTGCCTTACGCACGCGACCTGTTTAGTTTTTAATTTTAATTTTTATATTTAATTTAATTCAATTTAATTTTTACTTTTGCTAAACACATAATTTTTTGCATATGCATGAAAGAATGCACATGCACGAACCGCCGCGTTAAACTAACATCAAAAGACATTAGCTCCTAATAATTAGCCTTGACCACGGTCAAGCGGCCAAAGCCCGTAACAGTATCAGAGATAACTCATTGATCTACATATGTTGTTTGTTTTCTTCTTACTTCCAGCTTGGGTGTGTTTTGGTACCAAAATCATACGGATAAGCGAGGTAAGTTTTTTGAGAAAACATATGCACATACCTTTATTTATGTAGAGTGGTTCTCTGAGTAAGCGCACATATCCTATACAGATATTTCTGTTGACATACTTTTGAGAGTGAAAGCACACACGTACGTGCATTTTTACATATGTTAATACGTGTGCTTGTGCATAAATGATTAGATAGACATTGGCCGTTGTTGAATTTTAATGTTTCTTTGAAATAATAATTATTAATTCTCCTTTGTAAATTTTCCTTTCAAACAAAAATTAAAAGTTTGAGATTTGGATTAGGGAAGAAGTAATGAAACAGGAGTTATAATTTTGATTAGCTGTAAGGAGCCATTTATAAGTTATTTTAATAAATATTGTTTATTAATTTGAAGTGGAATTCCTGGAATCAGCGTCTTTATACTGTGTTATATGGGCTGGGGAGTATTATTTTTCATACGTAGGTAATTTCAGCTATAACATGTCTGGCTAAAGGCAGTTTATTTGTTGGTGTAGGTGTTGCCCTGCAGCAAACTGATGTAAGTTGTGGCAGTTGAGGGAAAGATGGGAAGGTACGTAGGTACCTAAAGACGGATATTAGTCAGGTTCAGGGGACTCTATCGGGAAGCGGAGCCATAGTAGAGTCCAAAGGCTGTTCACATCTCGTGAACAGGAGGGGTGGAAGCTCACCTGACTCGGATAGGTTTTCTCCCGCTTCCTATATTATTTTTCTTTAGTTGTTTAAATACTTTACCTCAGGGCATGAACTCAATTTTGCTAGGTAACTGTTGGGAAGGAGAAGTGGCAAGAACAGCGCCTCAAAGTTGACGAGCCTCAGCCGGGCTACTACCATGCCACTCGCCACCCTCCTCTCCCGCACCAGGCAGTTACGTAACAATGGCGCCCAACGATATAGCCCACTAGTAATTCCAATTTTTCACATATTTCGTTTCTTTACTTTCCAATTTGTCTTTTCGTTCACCTCAAGTTGCTTTCAGTATACTAGTTTCAGCTTTTCACTACCTCATCTAGTTTCTTAATTTTCCCTTCTCTCGGACAGATTTAGGGTCACGAGGGCAACATCGCTTGTTGTCAGCAACGAGAGATATGTGCCCAATGTGACAAACCAGTGGGGCGGAGTGCTGCGGTGATTTCTGAGTTCCTTTAAGAACTCCAACGTTTTTGAAAAGTGGTATCAGAAGTCATCGGCAGTACTTTAAGACGATAATTTTTTTTGTTTTTATTTTGTTGCAAGCTACATCAGCTGCCATGCGTATGGTCCAGCACCGTACGAATGTGAGGTTTTGTACGTTTGCAGGGGTAGATAATTTGGCAGGGTAAAAGGGGAATGTGGCAACAAGTCTTGTGCTAGTTCTAAGACGCTGTAGTGTCACATTTCACAGTTAAGAGGGATTAGCTGACTTTGACCTTGGACAGAATACTCATTACTTACTCAACTACCCACAGAGCTGAGGACAACACCAAATGCACCAACAATACCACAATATATTTCAGAAAGTTTAAAATTTCATTCGGAAACTTAATTCAAATACTAGTCATACTGAGATTTTTACATTTTTTTCATTAGTTTTTTCTATCATTTACTGCAGACTCTATATATTTGCAATCATTTTTTTACTACAACTTTCCAGTTAATGGGTTGAGTATAAATCGAGGAGATTGTTGATCACGATTTTTTATTTTTTTATGATTTTCTTTCATTTTGATTTCAACTCTTGGAAGTTTTTTGGATCTTTTTCTTATTAATTTTTTATCTATACTTAAAAACTTAAACAAACAATTTAAAACTATACTGTTTATTACTCTGTATTTTTATATTAATTTATTTTTTGAATTTTTATATTTTTTACGATTAAAAGTGAATTTTATTTTTATCTTTATGCACTTTCTCGTCACCTACATTGAGAGAGTAATCTATTCAGTAATTTTGTTGAAAACAATTTTTTATACGCATACACATACACAAACAAAGAACATTTTTGAATATACATACACGTATCCATATACTACTCTAGTAAAAAAAAATCTCTGTTTGAATTTTGGAGTTGTACCCTTTCAGAGCTAAGACTTACTCGCGTAGTAAATACTTGTGTTAGACACATTTGTTACATACTGTTCGACATACTTAAACAGAGCTACATATAAATACAAATAAAGAAATTTTGAGGCTAATTAGTTTTGAATTTGTGGCTTGTGAAATAGACACGATTTAAAACACACACCCATACATAGGTAAGTATATACATGTAAATTTTCAGCGTTTCGAATTTGCCTTTTTGAATTTTGTACACATACATCTACCTATACACAAAGCACATACACGTACATAGATACGCTTAGAAAGTTCCAAATTTTTTGAATTACACATTTATCATAATTATCTTTTATACCTATTGGAAATATATATATATATATATATATATATGTATACATATATACTACGTCATATCCTTATATTTGAATTTACCCATTTAAATACATATACATACATATACTTAATAATTGTCCATTTTGAATTTTGACACATATATTTTTTTTATTCTTTATACACATAAGTATCTTGTATACACTTTTATTATACATATATCCACACATACATATATTCTTTCATACATCTTTATCATTTGAATGCGATTGTTCTTTAAATTTTTTTTACTCCGATTTAAGAAATAAATCCATAGGTGATATAATCGTTGAATTTAAATTGTTTTTTTTTGCTGTACAAAAGCGTTTCGGTTTTATTTTTTTGTTTCCTTTGTCCAACTTTGAATTTTGTAGTTTTTTTTTCATTACGTTTCGGTAGTCGGGTTGCGGACTCCCTTTTGATACCAGTCCCTTAGTTATGGACAAGTCCAAGGACCAGGGGGTGATTCCAAGGAGGGTTTTAGGACTGTTAGGAAGCAACAGGCGAATTACGCGTAGCGTAGCAAGGGGGTTTGGAGAACGAGGTGGTAGGGTCCTTATTCAATCAAATCGACACAGGCATCGAATTACTATCCGATTTCGTCCAGTAGACCTCTGGAATCTTTGCACTGCTAGGGTATTTGGGCAAGCAGAGGTTTCGGTTGCGATAGGGTTGTCATAAACACGTCGGATCGCTCGCTGAATTTTCGCAGAAATTGGAAGGATTGTTGGAAATGTCGGACACAGAGGAGGGAGCTGTTGGAGGTGAAGGGATACAAGACCCAGGGCAGGTGCAGCGGGGACTGGCGGAGACAGGCGCACGCAGGCATCGGTAGAAGAGCGCATCGACGTAGTTGATGGAGGTGATGATGCAGCAGAACGCTGAGATGAATCATCACATTGGCGAAGTGCGAAAGGTAAGGGAGGATATATCCACTCTTAGCAATCGTGTCGCTCATGTGGAGACATCTATGCGCGCTCTGCGCATCAGCTCCTCCCCGAACACGTCCACGCCAGGACAAATCGGGATGCCACCAGAACCATGCACAGAACCGTGAACCACACGATGCAGGCAACGGCCACTCCAAACTTTCTGGGCGAAAGAAAGTAGATTTAGACAAATGGCACCTTAAGTTCGACGGAGTCAGCAAAGGGGATGACGGTGGAAAGTTTTGTTTTCAGGTTGGAACGAATGCGCGTACAATACCAGTTGTCTTATCAGCAGTTGTTTTCCGATTTCCACTGTCTAGTTTCAGGGCCCGCTCTCAAGTGGTATGGCAGGTGCTGGAAGATCACGCCGATGATGAATCGTTTGACTATTTGGGTTGAAGAGGGAAATTTTATCTCAATTTAAGTCGGCAGAGTCAGACTACGAGGTAATACGCGAGATTATGGAGCGGAAGCAGCAGCCCTAAGAGAGCTTCGACGAGTACTATGACTGACGTCCACGACCTTACGTCCGACTGCAGGCAAAGAATCCCGAGAAATCGAGCGTCAAAATTATTAAAGGCACCTAAGTGATATCTGGCCACATGACATCGACAAGACAGCGACATGGCGGAGTGGAGGCCGAATGCAAGAGGGCGGAAGGAAAAGTTACTTAAGGAAAACAGGTCTAGGCGAAGCGGTCAGCGAGTTGTGGGACAAACAACGTAGATTGGTCTTTAGTCAGAGGTCAGGAGAGTGAGTTTAGCATAGAGGCGTTCAACAAAGGACATAGGAATTGAGGAGTTCGTAAGAATACGTCCGTGCCCCTGTCACGCAAAACCATCCTAAACCCAACATCAACCAAGTTTCCCAGTCTGTCGCAGTCGGCTGTCCAATGTCCAGAGTCAAATGTAGTCCTGTCAAAACAATTCGTTTTGGCCCTCCCGTTTCACCTTATGTGTGTGTATAGCTTGTGCATGCCGGTGGGATTTCTAGTTGAAGAACCGCAGAAGCAGCAGAAGACACAAAGTGCACAGTCGAATTTCCACTTTATGAATGCTTTGCGTGGGGAGGTGATTCGTCTTTTGTGTCGGTTTAAACCAGAGGCGGAAACCGGAGCGTGGCAGAGATGTCGGGAGCTCTGCCCAAACCAGGATCGCCGGGAATTAATTGGATGATAGGCAGATAGAAATTTAAAAGAGATAGGGAGAACGAGGTTAAAGGACAAAAAGTAGAGGAAAGAAGAAGTTGAGCCAGTTAGAGGATAGTTTACCTGGTAGGAAGTTAGGTATGAGGAAAGCAAGGAGAAGAACTATCTGCGAAGAGATCAAGGCTAAAAAGAGGAAGAAAAAGTTCGAAACAAAATACGGAAGATAAGGGGAACAAAACACAAGATTTTCAGGAGGATGTAGAGATATGTAGCGACCATAGTACGGTGCAGGGTGATAATAGGTTGTTCGCCAAAACGGAGATCGTGGACGCGAGGTGCTCGCGCTCTTAGAATTTCGGGGCCGGCTAGCTGTTGGGAAAAAACGCCCATTAAGTTACTCGAGGGAAGGAAGCCTGATTCTGCCAGATCCGGGTGTCAACATGTGAAGACAGCAATGTGAACCGCGTCGTGGGGGTGCAGTGACTCTCCAGTACTCTGGGACAGTGCCACTCGGGAGACTCGAATTTCTGATAGTGCCTGGGCTGCAACAGAGGTCGGTCTGGGTTCGATTTCGAAAGCCTCCAGCTTAATGCAGTCAGTAGGGGCCCCAAATCCAATCAAAAGGCTTCTGAGTCGTATATTCGAGCTTACGTCCTGCGGATGGTGACTGATCATCGATGCTGCGGGGCACATGATTGAGTCACGGAAGAAACTGTAGCTGTGGCATCGTGTAAAAGCACAGTTTCCTTCCTCGCAAATATTGGGTGGTATAGACACGATGTAGAGGAGCACGTCATCGAGGTGACGATGAGCACCTTCCTGTGAAGCAGCGACACTACCGTATTCTCCGGCATTCAAAAATTATATTCGCAGAACTGGACCGGATGTGTGAGATGGGCGTTATGAGAGAGCATCAGTTGTCTGGAATTCCCCGTCTCACTCGTCACCCCACGAACTAAAAATCGCTATGTTGGACGCCCGCAAATTTAATGATCGACACATCAAGACGCCTACGCACTCCACATATAGGCGTGTATTCTAAGTCGCTTCAGAGATACCAGGTACATACTGCCATTGATCAAAAAGGACGCGTTTGGCAGATACCTTTAGAGCGAAAGTCCAGGGAGAAAACTGCTTTCACGGTACCTGTAGACTTGTACATTTCACAGTCACTGCCGTTGGACTGTGCAAAGCGGCCGGCACAGCGAATGTGTCGTAATGGACAAGGTCAGCCCCGCTTATCTTCGGGATTCTGTGTGTGTGTACTAGATGATCTGACTGGTTGTTCCGACGATTTTTCAGTCCATTAGATCTGTTGTCCCGTGTTGCAGAAATGTCTTCGTGATGCGAAGTGGACGATAAACGTTGGAAAAAGAGTAGTAGTTCGTGTTTTACAGAAGTAAGATAGTCTGGGTTATGTCGTAGGCGACGCAGATCCGTAAGCTCTAAATCAGTGGCAGCGATGTCGAGACTCCCCGAACCCCGAACACGAAGCCAACTCAGACGGTTCTAGGGATGACAGATGGGCCACCGCAGAGTCATACTAGATTACGCGACAATTGCAGCACGCTGCACGACTGCGCACTATAGGCAAAATAAAATCTTTTAAAATTGACGGACGAAGCGATGCAAGCAAATTGATGCTGCTAAAGCAAAAAGTAATATCTGCGCGGTGTAATACATCGGATTGAAAGGGCACTTTTACGTGCATGCTGACGCATCCACGGACGGAGTCGGAGGGGTACTCTTCCAATAGACGCGGACGGAAACGAGCGACCGATGCCATACGTATCTGCGAAACTAAAGTAGGCACAAAGAAATTACAGTATCACGGAACTAGGGTGTTATGCATGCGGTCCCTGAGTATAAAGAACGGTTCCGCCTATATCGAGGGATTGACCTTTACGGATAACTGACCATGCCAGCTTGAGTGGTGTTGGTCAGACGACTGTCTGGCGGCTGCAAGTGGAGTTTAAAATACAAGGCTTCAATTCGATACTATCCAGCACCGTTAAGGCACCCAAAATGTAGTGCCGGATGCTTTATCCGGGTCGACATGAGTGAAATTTTAGTAAACGGACAGAATTACTGGACATCGACGTAAATTAAACTTACTTTTAAAAACGATGAGTACCACGAACTTGGTGACAGCGAACAAGGACAAAATTACCGGAACTGTACGTATCTGATGGATACGTTTTATGACGGACGTCAATTTGCAAGGGGGAAGGGCTTCAAAGGAGACCCATGCCTGGAAACTCTGGGTACCGAATGAACTTCGTTCGGGTTGGTGGAGGCATCGCCCTGCTCGCCTTATGCAGGTCAATAGGATGGTATACACAAGACCCTGTGCGGCGCATTCGTGAAAAGCTTACTACTGGCCGGGACTTGTGGCAGATGAAAAATATTTATTAAAAGTTGGATACCTGTAAAGGCAACAAAACACAAAATGCTTTCCACAAAAACGTTGATGGAAAACAACATGTTACTGAACGCCCTTTTCAACGTTTATTTATAGATTATGGGTCATACCACGTATAGTGATGTGGTAAAATGTTTATGTGTTTGTGGGCTAAGATCACTTTTCGAAAATTTGTCAGTTTTTGAAACCCAAATGCATAGTGGCTAAACCCTCAGCTGGAAGTTGTAAAATTTT
>JARSSU010011421.1:0-10114 GCA_029619165.1 Eurosta solidaginis
TGTCCAGGTCCGTGCCTTAGCCGCAATGTTCGCCAGTAATAAAAGTTAGCATTAAGTTTGAGCAATTTTTTATTGTTACTTTGAGTAAACTTTTGAAGCCCTTGGAAAATTATTTTGTAGTAAATTTTGATTTTAAAGTTTTGTTGAAATTATTGAACTAGTAGTAGGGTATTAGTTGGTAATTTGGAAACCAAAATTTTGTAAATAAATCATAAGAATTATGTTTGGATGAAATTTTAATATTTTCAATAATGCAGGGCTAAGTCGAATTTTGGTGTTGGTGCTGCGCTTGCGCGCGGTAAGGTAAGGTGAAAGTGAGTGTTTAGGAAATGACTGAGTGACAGGGGACAGACCCATGTCAGGATTGGGGCACTGTAAGGTAAACAGGAGTCAGCACAGTGCCCACGGTGCAGTGCAAGTTGCACTGCAGAGGGAGGGTAGACTCCACCTGACAGGACAGGCCTCCATCTTTTTCCCCTCTTAACTCTGCCCCTCACGTTATTTCTATCTTTTTCAGCTTTTTCTCTCCTTTATATATACATGCAGGTATGAACCCTTTTGGTTCATGTGGTTGCGGGTGAGGTCGGTGGTGCAATACCCCGCCCAAGACGACGAGCTAGCCTGGGCCCGCAAGCATACCTGCTTGCCGCCGCTCCTCACCACCCAAACAGTCAGCCACGTAACAAGTTGGGGCGTATTAAAAAATAAAATAAACAATGAGAAAACTTTGTCAACTACACGCTGGGAGGCACATTCGAATGCGACGAATGCAATTTACGATTCATTTGATATCATATTAGAGGCTCTAGAAATCATTGCTGATAATGAATCACAAAATACTGATACTCGCCATGAGGCGAGTTGTATCGCGAATAAAATGCAAAAATTCTAACTTGGTTTCATGTTGATTTTATGGAACTCTATGAGTAAGTCATTGTAAAGTGAAAAAGCAGATTTGCAAACATGTGGTTTTTTGTACTGATTGTTAGAAGAGAGTTTAGTTTCATTCCGTGAAAATTTCAATGATTTCGAGGAAAAAAAACAATTATTACCTGGTGTAGGTTATACAGAAATCGTAAAACGTACTCGTCATAGAAAAAACCAACCTAATAAGGGGAAATGCTCCCGAAGTCCAGAAGTAGAATTTTCGCCTCGCGATGATTTTAGTACAAAAGGTTTCCTCGAAATCATCGACAATCTTCACAGTGAAATCACACGACGTGCGAAAGTGTATATGGAAGTTTCAGAGAGATTTGCATTTCTCATCAACTTTTCTCTAACTGATGGAGACCTCCACGAAGCTATAAAAAACATAGTTCGTTTTTATTCTAGATATTTGGAAGAATTTTTCATTGAAATGAAGCAAACAATTCCAAAGCTACGTGAACTCCAAATACACTGATGCACAAAAAACTCATAGCCACTTGTATAAGATTCTAATGGAAGATCAATTAGCTGATGTATTACCTAGCACAGAAATAGCTCCTCCGATTTTTTTTAACATTAATGATCACAAATTGTTATACCGAACGATCCTTCTCACAATTAAAAAGAATCAAAGCTGTTGAAACAGCTACAAAGCGACAAGAGCGACTCGAAATGTTACTTATACTTTGCATTGAGTCAGATTTATTGAACAAAATCGATATTGATGATATAATTGATGAATTTGCCGAAAACAAATGTACAAAATGACATGTTTAAAATGTGGATAGTAATTTTATTGATATGTAATAATATCACATGACAATAAAATTTTATGAAAGATATAAGTTGTATTTTTTAATCGAAAAAAGAAGGGAACGGACGTAGAAAAAGCGCCCCCAAATTGATGGCTTGCCTAGGGCCCCGTTGAGGGTTAATCCGGCCCTGTAGCTTGCGCATATATAACATGGTGAAAGCACAGGATGAGAGTGTTGTCAGTTTGTTATCTCCAAAAGTTATAGATTTTTGATCGACAAGTTATCGATTTAGTATCGACATGTTATCGATTTGACTTGTTGTAGAAAAGCTATTGATTTGTTTTGAAGCAGATAGAGATTAAACTTCAACAATTCTTGTGGTTTCTTCTAAAGCAATGTGTTGGTTCCATTGCTGAACCGTTGTTGAATTTATTCAATTTATTGTTAAGACTTGGTATTTTCTTGGATGAATGGAAAACTACTTTTATTCAACCTATTCATAAGAGCGGTAGTAAAAATGAGGCCACCAACTATCGTTCAATATCGAAGATTCCGTTATTTCAAAACTTTTTGAGAAAACGGTGATGAGTAAATTATTATCATTGGTTATGCGTTATATGAGGGTTGTATAGCAGTACCAAATCTCCTTCCCGGAAACCTTCCGAACTGTGTTTCATCTTACTACTCATTACCCTGGGCTGTTCCTTCACAATCTGTTGTTTGGCCAATGAACTACTTCGTAGAGCTTGCGCTTGACGGATTGGCTTCGCATATTCAGTATCGTTCCCACGTTTCACAACAGTAGTGCGCCCGGCTTGAAACTACCCTCGTATTCTTTCTGGAAAATTCTTTCCTTCGTTTTGGTGTATCCATTCGTGTTTGTCAATGGCAGTATTTCTCTCGCAGGTATCCTTGAATTTGTTTTGTTTGGCCCATTCGTTCCATGAACTTTTACCTTTGACTTTTGTGGTTTTTGTCGAATCTCTTTCACCAGCACTCGCTTACCCTTGCTCAAAACTGAAGTTAAGTGGCACATCCTTGTTCTTATATTGCATAGTCCTTCTATGCATATCGATCCTGATGTCATAGTCAACTAAGATATCCACTCCCAATATGACTTCATCAACGATCTCTGCCACAACGAATTTGTGTAGAACCATGACCTCCCCAATTAAGTCTTCACATACCACTTCTCCCTGGACTTGGTTATACTCACCAGTAATCGTACGCAATTTTGCTCCAGGCAATGGCTTTACTCTTCTGTTGACCAAATCGGATTAGATTAAAGAATGAAATGCGCCCATATCTACAGTCAGTACATGTTCCTTGCCATCCACATTTCCTTTGACGGTAAGACTGCTCGATTTCCTTCCAGTTTGCGAGATAGGTATCACACAACATTCAATAGCTGGGGCAAGTTCTCGATCTTTATATTTGACTCGCTCTTGCTTATCTCCTCCAGCTTTGCGTTTACGACCAGCCAAGTTGGAAATACCATGACCGGTGCTGTGACTTGGGTTACCACACTTGAAAGACTTCATAAATCCGGCATTTTTTGTTGTAATCCTTCAGTGCTTCCAAAATTGTGTCTTCCCAATCTGGCCTTTCCACTTCCACGCGATGAGCTTTGTATGCGGGCTTACTCAAAAGTGAGACTGTTTCCTGAGTCAGTGCATGGGATACCGTTTCTGCGAATGTGGGTTTTGGGTTTGTATATGTCGCTCGCTTCATTTCTACGTCCCGTCTGCCATTTATAAAACTCTGGGTTTTTACCTTCTCGATGTACTCTACGGGTGCGTCCGCATTTGCCAAACGAGCCAACCTTTCAACATCCGAAGCGAACTCTTGCAAAGTCTCATTAGCTTTTTCGTAACGGCACCTCTATTATATATGTCTGTTTCCTGTGTTCGCTTCCGTACCGTCGTTCTACAGCAGCCATCAATGCGTCATAACTGTTCCGTTTGTACTCTGGAAAAGTCTGTAAGATTTCGACAGCTGGTCCTTTCAATGCTACGAAGAGTGCAGCAACTTTATCTTCAGCATTCCAGTTGTTCACTGTTGCGGTCTTCTCAAATTGTAGCTTAAAGACCTGGAAAGGAACAGAACCGTCAAATGATGGTGTTTTTGCCTTTGGATTACTCGTTGAAACTGCTTGGCGATTTAGTTGCAACTGCTCGATACGTCCTCTCAAAGCATAAACCTTCGCCTCGATTTTTTCCTCAAACTGTAAATTTTTTTTATCCTGAGCCTCCAGCTTCGATGTTACCCTTATCTCCTGTGCCTCCAGCTGCGAGGATATTAGGGCGTCCTGTGCTTTCAACTGTTCATCCAACTGAGATGTCATATAATGTCTTTTGTTCTTCCAGTTGGGATGCCATATATGTTTTCTGTTCTTCCAGTTGAATTTCCATCGTGGATGTAATCTGTGTCGATATTTCTGACATACGTGTTTCTTGTGCTTCAATCTTCGATGTTATTTCTGACGACATTTCTGACATTTGCGACGACATTGATGTTACTGTCGATGTTTGTGCAGATATTGCAGCCAAAATCATCTTCAAGTCTGTGTTTTTTTACGAGGAGGAAGTATCGAAAGCCTCATAGTCAGTGTGGGACTTTAACCGCACTAAACCTCCTACCGTCTGAGTACCATTTACCCCCGGTACTACCGTCAAGTATTCCGTCGGGAGGTAGGTTGAGCACTAAGCTCTACGTCTGTCGGGGTCACGTTGCTGTACTTAGATAGTGCCGCGGTATGGTTAACGCTGGGACTGACACGCCCTGCTTACTACCTGAATGTGCTTGACGCATACCACTTCTACGAATATTTGCAAGCCTACCTTAAACACTGTGCATATAGTGCTTGTGGCATGCTTGTGCGTTCGACTACTTGTATTGTAGGGTTTTGTTTTTTACATATGTATATATGTGTAAATAAATTATATATGTATAAATAGAATCAATATGTTTTTCCGTTTTTCATTTCATTTTTTTTTCAATAGGTTTTTCCGTTTTTCATTTCATGTGTTTTTTGTGTTTTTTTTCCACAATACGTAACGGGGCTTTCCTCGTACTTCCACCGGTTGGAGAGGTCTTCTCTCCAATCCGAGTATAAACTCTGATTACATGTGAGACGTTTACCCTCATACTCGTTGTTTCTTGTTCAAGTCTGTGCTCGTAACTCTCTGCGATGTTTCGTTTTTCTCTTCAATTTTTGTTGTTGTCCCGTCCCCATTAGGATAAAAGACATACTCGCCTACATCAATTCCTTGCGACTCAATTATCTCTCGTAGCCGTGCTTGAAGTTCAATCTTATTGCCGGTTATATTCAATCCACGGTTCTCCAACTCCTTTTTCAGTTGCTGGATCTTCAATTCACTGAACTTTGCCATGTCCAAGTTGTATTCCCAATCTTCGGAATTTATTCAACAATTCCTCTTCTGACAGCAATTGTAACGATTTTTCTGCAAATCCTCTTATTTGCAACCTTCTGCTAAGTTCGAAACACTAAACTGTTGAATAAATAACTCCAATATTTAATAATGCAAAATGGCCTTTATTAAGGTACTTCACAATAACACTTATAACTCGCAACTAATACTGCTATTGCTCGCTAGATAGCGTCTTAAATCCAACCGATTCTCGCGCCTCTACTGTTGCTGCCTTTTATAGTGTTTGGTTTCCTCTTTGACATTTCTAGGCGGTTCTGTTCTAGAATCTACTAGTTGGTTATCTGCTATAATTATAACTACAGATGTATGTGTATAGCTCTCATATGCGCGTGTATTTGTGAGCGACACTTCCACAATTATAATTGCATATCTCAGATAAGATATCTGCATGTGTGTGTGCGTTGCTTCTCCGCTACGTGTACGTTCATTTGTGTATACATAATGATTGAATTATTGATGTGCATACAGTCACTGCTTAGCATCGGCTTAGAGATGGCAGTACCCCTTAGTGTTGCTAATATTCGTAACAATACAGACATATCCAAAGCTTTTGATAGAGTGTTTCACAGAGCTCTATTGGCACAATTACAAAAACTGGGGTTTCATTCCGTATTTTTGCAGTGGATATATTCTTATTTATCTAACAGAGTAAATTTTGTTATCATTGATAATGTAAGGTCATCACCATACGTGGCAACCTCAGATGTGCCTCAGGGTAGTATCCCAGGATCTCTTTTTTTTCTTTTTATAAATGACGTGAGTGTTTGTTTGAAGCAATGCAGTTATCTCCTCTACGCTGGTGACTTAAAAATCTTTTTCAAAATTAAGAATGAGTCCGATGTTCTTTCTCTTTAATCAGAGTTAAATAATTTAATGGCTGGTGCTGTAAAAATATGATTGCACTTAATGCCAACAAGTGTTACTGCGTAACGTACTCAAAATTATATAAAAAGTTGATTTCAACTTATTACGTCAGTGATATGCCTTTAGTTAGGGTGAATAAATTCGGGATCTGGGTATTGTATTCGATTCAGCTTTTACATTTAATGAGCATCTAAATTTTATAATCCCAAGGCATATTCCTTATTGGCTTTTATTAAGAGAAATGGATCTGAGTTTAAGGACCCATACACTAAAAAGCTATTGTACAATGCCTTTGTACAATCTAGGCTGGAATATGGTTCCATAATATGGAGTCTCTATTATGAGGTACACAACAAAAGGATTGAACACGTACAAAAATTATTTATGAAATACTGTATATAAGATAAAAGATTTGATTTGCCCCTCCCCTCATACATCTCAAGGTGTAGGCTAATAAATCTGCATACGTTAGAGAGTAGAAGGGTTATCTTATCTATAATATTTATCCGCGATATTATTAATGGTAATATCGATTGTCCCATGCTTTTGGAGTCTTTGAACTTTTATGTTCCATCACGGAATTTGCGGCAACATAACATGTTTTCGTTTGCTGGGTTGGAGCTGTTTTGGTCGATATGTATAAAGAAAAAACCCAAGAGTTTTTACTTTTCTCTTCTATGCATTTCGACGCATCCGCGTCATCATCAGGAAGTCTATTTATTTTCAAACAAACAACATGAAAATACAAAAGTAATCATTATTTTCAATAAACCTTACAAATTCAACATTAAAACAATAACTCACAATAATTTGATTAGTTGTACAAACACAATAATATCACAGGACAATCGACACATTCATTTTTCTTATTTTCTATTTTTGTTCTTATCATTTTTTATTATTGCTGTATAAGCGCTATTTGTATTGTCAATGTCTTCTTTAAAATTCATGACATTCGTCATATATTGTTGGATGCGGAGACTTTCCAGTGTCATCCTCCTTTTGCATCTTCTCTCAACATCTAAAATTTTTGCGTTCCCAAAATCAGCTGTATGGCCATTGTCAGTCAGGTGTTGAGAAAGCGCGGTATTTGTTTTTCTGTTTTTTGCGTCCATTTCATGTTCGTGTATTCTCGTTCTCAATGCTCTTTTCGTTGTGCCAATGTAACATTTATTGCAGGCATTGTTGTTGTTACCGTTGCATTGAATTTTATACACTACATTGCATTGTTGTCCCTTGTCTATTTTGTCTTTTGTTTTTGTAAAGAAACGATTAAGTGTATTGTGTGGTTTGTGAGCAAATGTTATGTTGTCTTTTTTCATAATTCTCCTGAGCGATTGATTACTTGTTAGTCCGGGTATATAGGTAACTCCAATATAAGTTTTGTTTGTGTTTGCTTCTGTTTGTCCATTTGATGAATTAGGGTGGTCCATTTCTTGTGTCGTATTAATTATAAGCTTTTCTATTAGAGTATTCGGGTAGCTATTTTTGAAGAGAATATTTTTTATTTTCTTCTTGTTTTCTTCTATGAAATCACGTCACTTATAAGATGTATTTTCCTTATTAGACTTGTTGCTGTGTTAATTTTCTGCTTCCATGGATGATTGGAGTGATAATTGATAATTCTTCCTGATGCCATCGACTTTGCATACCAGTTGAACGTTAAGTTTTGGTTTTTTCGGTGTATTTCTACGTCTAGGAAGGCAATTTTGTTGTTCTGCTCTAATTCTTTAGTAAATTGTATCCTGGTATGCTGTGCATTAAATACTGTTAGTATGTCTTCCACGTCTTTAGCTTTAACAATTGCGAATATGTCATCTACATATTTGGTTATGTATTTGACATATATGTCTTTGCTTTTTAATTCAGCGAGGCTGTCGTCCAATATTTTGTCCAGAACGATATTTGCAATGGTTGGAGATAGCGGGTTGCCCATTGGCATTCCGTATATTTGTTGGTATATGGTGTTGTTATATGAAAAATAATTGTTGTCACGTAGGCAGAAATCTAGTATCGTCTGGAACTGTTTTTTGTCTATTTGTGTATGTGTCTCCAATTTTTCCCATTTTCGCATAATAGTGCGTATTGCTAAATGTATGGGTATATTCGTAAAAAGAGATACGACGTCGAATGAAATGAGAATTTCGTCGTCTTGAATTGTGAAATTATTGATTTTTTCTTTAAGTTGAAGTGAACTTTTTATATTAAGATCATCGGATATAATATTTTCTAAAATGCTTCCAACAAATTTTGATAATTTGTAACATGGTACATTAATAGATGAGCAAATCGGTCTAAGTGGTGCGTGTGGTTTTGTGAATTTTCGGAAGTCCGTAAAGTCTTGGAGCATTAGCAGCCGCGGATGTCAGCTGAAATTTTTGTTTTGCATCGAGTCTCCTTTGTTTGTAAAGATTATTTATAATTGTGTTATTCTTCCTCATCAGTTTTGTGTGGGATCATTCCTAATTGTTTTGTATGTGTTTTTGTCGTTTAGCAACTCTTTCATTTTTAGTTCGTATTCATTTTTGTACATCATAACTGTCTTGTTGCCTTTGTCTGCATTTGTTATTATGATCTCGTTTCTGTGTTGGTTAGGGAATCTTTTGGTGTCTGTCGATGTTTTCAGTATAAACTTGTCCTTAGTGCAGTTTCTAATTTTTTGTTGAAAAGTATTGATTTTTGCCGCAATGTCACTCCTTACAGTATCTTTTTCCCTCTCGTCCTCAAAACTTTGTACGCATTGTTCCAAATCGGCGATTATTTCAATGGGTGAAAATGTTTTTCTTGACACTGGTAGGGCGAATTTGTTGCCAAGTGACAATAACCAATGCGACTCCTGCGGTACTTCGATGTTCGTATTGTTCACAAACCAATCTTCATTTAATCTCATGCCAAATTTTATAGTATTCTTCGAAATTTGCTTCTGGAGTTTGTCGTTGTGTATACTTTGTGTGTTTGTGGCGATTTGTGTCGAAAAATAGTGGTGGTTCTCTATAATTTTTTCGTAATCTGTTTGCTGAAGTCTGTTTTGTAACGTTTCCTGTAAGTGCTTAACGGTCGTTGTGATAATTTTAATATTAATGTTTGATTCTTTTATTTCTAAGTTAACGACTTTCAGAAGAAAGCATTGTTCTAATTTCATAAGGTCTCGTCGTGTGTTGTCTAGTTTAAAGCAGTGTTGTATCGTTTTTGTCTTACCCTGTAAATGTGATGGAATGATGCCATAATCTTTGCACCGCAGTAAAAATTTTAGGCGCTCTTTTTGTTTAGCCAGTTTTTTGATGTTTTTGTTGTGTTGCTTGATTATGTAACAAATCTTTCGCGCTTTCTCAACACCTGACTGACAATGGCCATACAGCTGATTTTGGGAACGCAAAAATTTTAGATGTTGAGAGAAGATGCAAAAGGAGGATGACACTGGAAAGTCTCCGCATCCAACAATATATGACGAATGTCATGAATTTTAAAGAAGACATTGACAATACAAATAGCGCTTATACAGCAATATAAAAAATGATAAGAACAAAAATAGAAAATAAGAAAAATGAATGTGTCGATTGTCCTGTGATATTATTGTGTTTGTACAACTAATCAAATTATTGTGAGTTATTGTTTTAATGTTGAATTTGTAAGGTTTATTGAAAATAATGATTACTTTTGTATTTTCATGTTGTTTGTTTGAAAATAAATAGACTTCCTGATGATGACGCGGATGCGTCGAAATGCATAGAAGAGAAAAGTAAAAACTCTTGAGTTTTTTCTTTATACATATCGACCAAAACAGCTCCAACCCAGCAAACATTTTCATAAAGAATTTGGTCCAATCAACATATAACATGTTTTCTATTGATCAGTTTAAGTCTAATTGTGCTCTAAATGGGCCTATCATACGCGCTTTAATTGCCATCAACGCATTTAAACAATGATCATTGTATTGATTTTTCTGTATCACGCTTTTGTTTTAAAAATTGTTAATTCTCTGTATTATGTTGATTTTTTTGAACACTTTTTATACTCAGTTGAGCAGAGCTCACAGAGTATAATCACTTTGATTGGATAATGGTTGGTTGTTAGGTATAAAAGAATCGAGATAGATATAGACTTCCATATATCAAA
>JARSSU010011424.1:0-10532 GCA_029619165.1 Eurosta solidaginis
ATACCGAACTTATTGGTGGGGGAACGGACTACACATCCAGTCACAAGATACAAATGCCGATTCGGGGAAAGTATAAGTATAAACAAGAGAAATGAAATTGTATGTGTGTGTTATTGGTTTTTCTGTGTGTGATTAGGAGTTTGTTTACTCTTTTGTTAAAAGAAAAGAAATATGGTAGATGAGAGAGTAAACTGGCTAGTTCTGTAATTAGGTCTTTTGAGAGATAAAAGGATCACAGAAGAGGGACGTTTCTTTGGCTGATTGAAGTACGCGTGTGCTCATCATATAAATTAAGGAGGGTTTTTTCCTGCATTTATTTAAAACGTTTGTTTAACTGCAAAAATAAACGTTTTTGTTTTTATTTTCGTTTTTTTTTTTTTTTCTTTTATTTTTTTCTTTTTGTTTGTTCTTTTTTTCTTTTTTATTTTGTGTGTGCCTTGCGTTTTTGTTTTTTTTTTTGGTTTTTTTGTTTTTTGTGATTAGATTTGGTTGTAATTATTTACTTTATTATTTTGGAGTGACCAACAAATAAGACCTATATGACTAAGATCAGACATTGCTATATTTGAAGAACAAAAACACCACATACATCAAATTGTATGAATGTAGAAAGTGTACAGTAAGAAAGAAAAATAAAAGATAAAGAAGAGAGAAAGAATAAGAAGAATACTAGGAAAGAAAATAATTAGAAAGAAGAAAAAAAAAAAAAAAAGAAAGAAAAGGAAGAAAAAGAGAAAAGAGAAAGCAATAAATTCTGGGTTTTTTTTTCTGTTTTTTTTTTTTTTTTTTTTATTTTTGGTTTTTTGTTGTTTCTTTTTTTTTTTTTTTTTTCAGTTTATTTTTTTGTGTTTTGTTTGTCTTTTATTTCATAAAAAAAAGGTGGGCATGCTTGTGGAATTTGGTAAAATATTATAGTATATAACAAGTGATTCGTTCGCGCATACCAACCATAACAGAGTGTGGGGAATGTCATAGAGATGTAGGGAGTAATTTAAGTAAAAACTTATAGGTGGTGATTTATGGGATGAAAAACGTGTCTGGAATTTTTTGTTGATGTGATTTTGATTTATTTTGGAACATCTTTTTTGGAGGGAAGAAAAATTGCGGGGCAAATTGGATCTAATATTAAGTTAGGGTAGTTTCCCTCGTTACACGAGCCGCTGGGGTTTCGGGTCTTTTTTTTGAATTTTCTGAAGGAAGCCGTGGTTATATGGGCTCGGTAGGAAACGGACGGATTTTTGTGTTTAGCTGAGGGAACTCTTGGGGTTCCCTTGACCACACACTCGATATCAGTAGGGAGGACAGTGGTAACAGCGTGAACAAACAGGTTATCGTATGACTTTGACCTTCTCGGTTTTATGAGGGTCTTTGTTCGATAACAACTAGTACTCGGTTATTTTTCTTTTTTTTTTTTTCTTCGCCTGGTGGCGTGAAGTACGCGTTGGACGACACTATAACCTAACACTCCATTCGTTTTTGGACGATTGATAAATGTTGTTACTCTTTAGGCGGCGAGCGCGGAGATCGAGATTCCACAATGTATGTGTGTTTCTTTGGGAGACATGCTTTGCTTCTTCCTATCCTTTCACTCGTTTCGTTTTTTGACAGTTGGATAGATTATTAGATATTCCACCTTCCCATCGCTTTGCAGGAAAAGGAAAAGTTTCAGGGAAAGTTATGATGGAGGGCATCTTTTTGCTTTGAGTTTTTTCCTGCCAACGATTTATAATTCGATGGCAGTAAGCAGAGCTCTCATAGCATCTGGGTTATGGCGGGAAACTGGACAGCCATAAGCCAATGAGTAGGAGAAGTAAGTGAGGTGGCCCCTTTGCCCGTTTAGGGAAGGAAAATGTCCTGGGTTAGTGGCTTCGGTTGGCGTGTTCCTACCCGGCGGGCCTGGGGTTTAGTGGTTTTTCCAGATCCGTTGGGGCCATTCGACCATGTTGGGGATTGACGTGGGCGCGAGTTGAGGCATGCCTCAATTCTGCCAAAATGGTTTTTTGGAATATAATCCATGGTTGTGACTCTTTATGGGGGAGATGCGTATCTTTGTGATAGTGGCTTTTGAGAGCTCTTCAATCGCATCCCACCAAAGCCGCCCATATGTGGAGCGCCAGCCAGAGACCAGCGGGGAAACATAAAAAATGCCAAGATTAATGCTTGTGATGGCTATACTTGGAGACTGTTTTGTTCGGCTTTCTGCCAGGAAGGCTTGAATTTCCGATCGTAAAGATCTGGAAAGCTCCGACAACGTTTCGTTACCATTGTCGGAAGTAGAGATGTTGCTTCGGACATCCTCCTTCTCGCGAATTTTTAAAACGCCGACAAAGCCGCGAGAAACCCTGGGGTTACGCGTACTAAGGTCACTAGTGGCTTCTAAGTGGGATGGCCTCTAGGGGAAAAAAAAGAACGAAAAAGGCCATACGTAGCCTTTTGCAGCCCAGAATCCCCCCTCGACCACGCTTTGATGTCGAAAGGCCCCGCAAAGTCTAACCCGGTATCTATTGGTGAACGCGCGGGTAAAAGTAGTCAGTTCGCCATGGAAGGGTCCCATAAGTGGGGACTGTGCCCGCTTTCGGTGAATAATTGCATGTTTTGCAATTGTGGAGGATGGATCTGATCATGGTCTTGACATTCGGTTATCCAGTAATTGGGTTCGGATAAGACGGAGCATGAGCTGGTTCTCGCAGAGGGAGTCAGATGAGCCATTATAACGGAAGGCGAGACAGCCTTACATTGACGGCAAGATGATCGGGATGACGCTATTGTATGATAAGGTCCTTTGAAGCCCCTAGACGCACACCCTGTTTCTAATAACCATCTTGTCGATATTATATGGTTGAGTGACAGTATTTACTCTTTCGATCGATAGGTTCCCTATTTTTTTCCCAAATTTTAAATATTCTGGTCCCGTTAAATGTTCTGGCAGGACTCGTATTAATGACGTTCGAGTCGTTGCCTTATTCTCATCGGCTGAGAATTATACAGACCTGTCGTGGAACATGGCTTTAGTGTTCAGGTGAGTGCGTTTATAAATCTCCTACCTAACATAGGATAGAACCTCAAGCCTGGGTAAATTGAAAAAACGGTTCGAGATATATCTACATGATCTACCCTTGTCGTGGCATATGTTTGTGCCTCTTTCTCCTCACGGAGCGTTTGTAGTCGGTCTCTGTGCTGGCCAGTGGGAATTGTGTTCTTGCAGCCAAGAAGGTCCTGCCACACAACGAATGTTGCAACTCTGATGCAGTAGTCTCTAGCTTCCTAGGATCCGCTGGATAGATTCCGAGTACACGTGAAGCCAGTCCTGCTACCGACCATATCGATGATCTAGTGATTCGGTGTGCGGACGAAGGTGACCAGTAACAGGGCGGCTTCTTATCCATGCGAGTACGATGGTTGAATCAGTCCAGAGGTTAAACTTTTGCTGCGTCCCAGCATGAATGTTTCTGATATTGGATTCCATCGATCTCGGCGAGCAGCACGCGCGCGCAGAGTTATAAACGTGGTAGCGAGATGGTTTCACTGGAGCTACTCTGGTTTTCGCTTAAGAGTAAGTGTATGAAAACCTGATCGTCTCTCTTTCCGCGCTATGGATATCGCTGCACGCATAGGCTTTCTCGGAAACGCGTCACAGAAGCCGTGGATTTCATGTCGCTTCCGGGGAAAAAATTACCACCGCGGTAGCGTATGTTATCTATTTCGCTCATAGTGCTTGGGTGAAGGTTTTCCACCGTCTTCTAAGTAGTTGGGTGAGACAGGCGTGGTGAGGTGTTTTCTATCTCACCCACCCCGGTTGCCCTCCCACCTCCGCCTTTCAACTCTAACCCCCCAGCACGAGATCTGTTCCTGCATTAGTATTTTTGCTTACCCTATGACCATTGTTTGGTGTGGTCTTGCACAAGCCGCAACAGCAGTCCTTTTTTTCTCCCCCTCTCCTTATTTTTTTTTAATAAATAAAAGGGGTCAAAAAAAAAAAAAAAATAAAAAAGTTTGGGGCTTTTTATTTTTTCTTATTTTTTTATTAGTTAGTAGCGTGATAGGACTTTTGTGCGCGTTTTTATTTGGGTTCATCGGGTCTATTGTTAGGTGTCTACTTACTTATTTATTTTTTGTAAAAGATCAACATAATTTCTTCTCAGGCGCGTTCTCATAGTTTGATGCCCCCCAGAGTGGGGGTCCGTTTTTTCTCCACCAGCCTCTCTTTTTAGACTCCTTTTTTTTTTTTCTTTCTTTCAAACGCCTTCTCTAGGGAGGAAGAGTTCCTCGTTGTTAGGTTCAAATTCCGATTTTTTGGGGCGTTATTGTCCTGGTGATTTTTGACAGGATTTTCCTCACAATTTGTGTCTCCACTTTGCCGCAATGTGGGGAAAAATCCAATAGTCAAGCTGTAGGTTTAGTTTGTTGTAATGTCTTCGCTCGCGTTGTTCAGCCGAAATGATCTCGTTTTTCTTGCTATGATGTGTTCCGACGCTATTTGTTTATTGCCCTCAAGATTTTTTTTTTTTTTAGTGAAAAAACAAACGTCGTCTCGATATCTACATACTTTCGCGTAATATAGTTCACCGATGATTATTTGAGTGTTTTGGGTTAAAAATTTTTCTACCATCATTCAGCCAATTGTAGAATAGTTAGGAAATTGACCGTTTTTATTTCGCAAGGTATTTGGGGTCAGGTCGCGCAGTTTTTACACCAAAACGCTTGTACAGTCCTTTAGTTCGTTAAAGACTGTATGGGTTCGTTGGGGGGGGAAATATGTTTCGGCCTGGAAATGGACATATTCTTTTGTTGAAACTTGGCGTGATTCGGTGATTTGCCCGTTGCGTTGTGTGTGTGGTGTGGCGTGCGGACGTGATGGGTCGTTCCCGTCTGTGGATACTTGACCTGTTTTCTCCGGTTTTTTTGTGATTGTATCGTGGGGATTATCGTGGTTTAACACCAAAAATGTTGGCTCTTCTTATACATCTTTTCGATTGTGTCACTATTTAAAGACCACAAACCAACAAATGCGGGGTTTTTGGTGGGGGTTACAGGCTCCAAACGTAGAAAGAATTTAGAATTAATTAGAATAGAGAATTAAAATAGGCAAAGTTATGTGCTTGGAGTAAGGAAATGGCAGTTGTGAGTAGTAAGTGAGTATGTCGTTTAGACGTAATGCGCATTTGTCTTGCTCGGACTGACTTGGATTAACGCGTTGAAGACGACGAGAAATCTCGCATATTTGGTAGGTTAGTGGAGTGGTATAGTATTAGTTGAAGTGGCTTGGTAGGTGGGGTGGTACTTCTCCGCTCTCGCTTTTACCACGGCCCGCCATGTGGTGGTGGGCCATCTGCGGCGGGCAGGGAAAGTACTTCTATCGGAATCGTCGAGGAAGTGTTTTGATTTTCTCAGATGTCCAAAAAAAAAAACACAAAGCGTCGTTTCGTCTCATTCGGATAACACCCCGAACATATATGTCTTTCCCTCACCTAACTCTGGAGTTTTTTCAGTATCGCCCCCCCCACCCTCATTTCTGAAGAATTGTGAAAAATGCGCGCTTTGGGACGGTTCTAAGTTAACTATTCTCAGGGTATCCTTCTTCTGGAATGGTAGCCCGAAACGTGAGATCACTTTCCACTGTTCATCAGTTTTGTTGTGTCCTTTAAATAATTGTTCACAATACATTTCTTCTTCATGAAGCATTTTCTTTTTGGCAAAGTTTCTACCTCCAGAAAAGCTTTTAAATTGAGGTCTCAACGCACAACCTCGTTGTAGAATGACATCGATTGCTCTCGTCTGGACTCGGTGTTGCCTTTTTCGACGATCCGATAATGTTGCGATCGCTGTGTGCAACAACAACCTCCCTTTCTTGACTAAGGAGTGGCCCCTCGGCAGTCTTTGGCAAGCCAATAGAGTGTATTATGCCATAAGGATGGTTCCTCAATCAAAATTCATTGCTTTGCAGTTGCCGTTAGGAGTCGGAATAAGAACAAGCACGTGATACCACACTACAATTCAAGGAAATTCAAAACGCACGACGCAAATTGGAATAGGAGCTGCGTCAAAATCTTCTCGGAGGCAAATAGCGCCAAATATTTTTTATGGCATACACTTTTGCGGAGAGAATACACCGAAGAGAAGTGATCAAAACGATTAAAACTCTTTTTTTAACATCATACTTTTCACTACCATAATCTCTACTGGTAGCATTGTTACGTAGATTTCTCAGATCTATGTATAATAACCGACAAGGGACCATATTCTTATCTGCACTTAAATATGATCTGACCCCTCCACAATTTAAAATAAAGTACATTTATATTTTTCGTAATAAACTTAAACCATCGTCAAGTGTCACTTTGATTGTTTGCTCACTAAAAAGAAGGCTTAGTTATAATCTGATTAAAATACAATAATAAAAACACAAAACAAAAAAGAAAAACAAATGTAAACAATTCTTTGGAATCAAGCTAAATGTCATAAAATACTGACACACACACACAAAACCAACAAACAAAGTAAGCACAAACGGATTCAAAAATTAATAGTATAACTTGAGTAGCCATAGATAATTCGTGCACAAAATTATATATGTCTACTCTTTCAAAGGCGGATGGTGTAGCATTCACTCATTAAGTTATTCATTGACACATTCATTCATTTGTACAGACACATATCTCAACCAGTTTTGGCATGTCTTAAAATGCATTGACTCTTACATACATGTTAACACATTTGTACATACATATATTTTGGCTCGCTTTGGTACGGCCTGAGATTCATTGACGCATTCATTCATTTGTACAAACATATATTTTCTACATGCCACGGTAACTAAGCCGTGCACTGTTACCAGACCTGAACCTTGGTATGTTACTGTTTAGAGCTTGCTCGCGACAAGCCTTTACCTGTATAAAAATTATTAACATGATTCATTTATGTTTGCGTTGCAGATTCTACATCTAATCTTATTTATGCTTAGAATGCAGTTCCCAGGGAACTGAAAGTATATGTATGCAATACAACTGAATTGAATGTATATGTGTGTTATACTTACTTTGTAAGTATTAGTGTAAGTAAGTATTTTAGCTTATAGAAATTTTGTATAAAAGAAACAGCCTTTAAATAAAGAACTAAATTCCGTCTGGTGCCGCTAAATGGGCACTACACCAAATCCAATTACTTTTTATTCCCATCATTACAATACTCAAATAAAGACCGCTGAGCAAGCCCTGTTGTTAGGTAGGTGAGTGGGCGTACGACCATGATGGATCACTCTAAATATAACAAAGACAAGAATTGGTAGAATGGGCTAATGTCATTGCAAACTAGAGAAAAATCAATGAGCTCGGTGTGGAAGCGGAAAGCAAGTACGACCCAAGTAGAAGAATGGAAAAGGGTACGACAAATAGAGTGTAAGTTAGTCCTCTCGCAGCACAGGACAGCGTTAAGAATTTTGGAAGTCGTGGTCAAAATAACTAGCCGCGAGATCGAGCACTTGGTATGATCCTGCAATGCAGTGAAGACGCGAAGGCGCGCTAATTGATCGCGACAATACTTTTAAGAAGTCGTCTATCACATAGTCGAGCTTAGCTTCATGAGCACGATATCGCAGAACAAATCGAACGAAACGCTGCCTGCCTTCGTTTCGGCGGGAAGTTACAATAGGGTTAGGTTGACAGCAATTATCAATACCGCGCCTAGATATGGCGCCTAGTCCCTCATCTGCAAAACGCAGGCTGCGAGCGCACTGTTTGAGTTGGCGGATCCCCAATGGCTAAGATATCGATTCCCTGGCTGTGTAATTCGAAGGATGGGTAGTGTCTTCTACTCCGCCATAGCTTTAATATATCGACATAGGACTTTTGGGGTTCTTCGTATCTCGGCCTAAGGTCTGCACAGCATCCTCCTAATAAACTAGCAGGATGAGAGGTATTGCAAGCGGACTTCGGTTATTAGCTGGCCCTCTATCAGAAAAGTGTTATAACCGCAATCATAACACGCTACAAGCCTGGTAAGAGAAGAACGTAGTCGTTGGAGGTGGACACATAATGATTCTGAGGGTTCATCAAATAAACCTTCAGCGCTCTAGCCTAGTATAGATTGAGCTCCTCCTACTTTGCTTGACGTGCTACTGATCCAGGTGCCTTAGATATTTTCTGAAGGCAAGATTTTTGCGATCAGTGCACGACGATTCGTTTATTTCGCGAAATCGGAAAGCAGGTTTTGAGAGTGCTGTTATGGCTATGGCGCAGGTGAAGCGAACACCTATCCTGGTTTCCTGCTGTTGTAGTGTCAATAGGGTAAAGCACCACATTGGGAGTCCCAGATGCTTGGAGAAAAGAACGGCTGTTGCAAGATGAGCGAACCGCAATAAGCGATACAGCGATGTCGTTTCACACCACTAGCTGGTGAATAATGCGGTCTTTAGCAACACGCCTTAAAAATATTATGTCATGCACATGACATGTATGAGCTACACACACATATCGGTAAATATCGATATTTCCAAAAATCACAAAATTCAAACTCACCACGGCAGATAACCACAGCTCATTTTCAATATTAAGAAATTGACCAACTTTCACAAAACATTTCAAAAAGACTATTTAACCGCGACATAACCACAAAACATTAGCAACCCAACGACTAACTAGTTATTCATAATAAATTGCCCAAAGTGCAGCAAATGTTTAAAATAAGTATTAATACAACAAAAATAAAATTATTTAAACAGTGCTTGTGTGTACTAGAAACATTTCGAATATCACATGAAAAACGTTTATAATTTTGTTCACGTATATTGCAGTACATTATTATATTATGTACTTTACCTATGAGAAGAGTTGTCCAGCAAAAAATTGAGCGATTTATTCCTAAACAAAGTGGTTTGCGATTGATCTGTTTTGCCCACATTGTGATATAATTGATCCTTTCTAGGCCCTTCTGGGTACAGTTAGAACTAGTCAGTTATTTTTTATTTATGCATATTGTCCAACCACAACATGCACATACATGAACACAGAAACAAAGAGTGTAGGCGACATTACTCACACATGTACGCCGCATTAAAGAGCGCAGACGACATTACACAGAAATATACATAAAAGACAACAGCGAATATGATATGCAGTAGATGAGAAAAGTAATTAAGCATCTAATCAGAAATGTTTCGAAAGTCTAGAACCTGAGAATAAATAGGTGAACGAGGCAACTGAGAGTACAACAATGTCGCGGTCTAAGTGATAGTTAATCAGTGCTGTAAGTGAAGTACACGAATACATTGTGAAGTTTTACTACCATAGTAGTGCTGTAAATAAGGAACATTTTATATACAAAACACTTGAGTATATTTATTCGACATTCAGTGATTCGGATGATAACAGAAGACGCGAAGCTAGTCGAGAATTACTTAAGATTCGGTACAAAATTGTACTAAATTTTAAAAACTGATAAACTCGGTAAGAATTCTCGTACGGCTAGAAAGAAACTCGTCCGGCAGTACCCATAGGCGAACAAAGACAGTTCTCGTATGGGTAGAAAGAAGACTTGACCGACAGTATCCGTTAGGGTACAAAGAGGACGTGTCGAAATCACACGTAAGGGTATAAAGTAGAGTAGAAAAATGGAACTGCCTGAGGACGACCCGTCCGACATTACCCGTACAGACATAAACAGGTACCATTGGTCTCTCCATAGGACATGTTCAAACAAAAGGCATCACTCCAACCAATATAAAGAGGTCAAAATTGGCTATAGTCGCATATTACTTTGTGGCCCAACCCAGACTCATCGCATTTTTTTTAGGGTAGTTTAATAGCAAATTAAAATCTTAAAATTATATATATATAGAGTTAATGATGAAAGGTGGCACGTCACAAACACGCCATCAAAACATACACACACACACACACATCTGCATTTTGCATCACACAATACACTTTAAGATGTACACGAAGAAAGAACTTAAATTTTAATCATGCAAAATGCTTTTTGAGCAAAGAAATCGGTTATATGAGTACGACCAACTGTCAGCATAAAAGTCTAACTAAAAATGTTATGATTATGCGCATGGCAACCGATAGTATCTTTGTAAAAACGAGTGACCTCTAATATAGTGTACAGTATATACCCCGCTGGGGAGTTTATATACATATATAGCAGGCACCTTGTCGTTGGTATGAGGTCCGTGGCGTCATACTGTAGGGCTGAGTGGTTTAGGGGCCTGCTTCTTCGCCGTTTCGTTTCATAGAAGGGCGGCAGGATGTTGGTGATGAAGAACTGGCAACACCCTAATATAGGATGTTATGCGGACGCTCTATTGGAACGTTTGCAACCAGGGGGTATTTTCGGCTAATAAGGATGGCCTAACCACAATAAGGGGCGCTGAAATGACGGACGGTTTTATATCCCCACATTAAAGAATACACCGCTGGGCCCGCCTTGTCGAGCAGGTGGTCATGCAACCAAGATGTACTCAAAAACAAGTTCAACACTAAAGCCGGGCTCAGTCAGTGCGCTCGGTGAAGTGGCGGTCTGCCAACACTGACAAA
>JARSSU010011428.1:0-24101 GCA_029619165.1 Eurosta solidaginis
CATACTGCATTTTATGCCATTTGTGATTGGAGAGAGAGGGTATGTGTGGGCATACATATATAGGTACAGGAAGCAATAAAGAAGCAACGAGTTTATGATATTCAGCTTCTAGACAATTTTTTTTTCTTGTTTTTTTTATAGATTTTGTGGCAGAACTTAGGAAGGGGCTAAGAAAGTACTTACCCGTATTGCCATACTTTTTAAAGGGAGTAATTGGAAATTTTAAAACCACCTATATTCCAACGAAATAAGTAGCGAATTTGATTGCCGTGGAATGTCATAGATAGCCGGGAACGAGAGAGAGGGAGAGAGAGAGACTTTTCCAGGCTTGAGTGATCGTGGCCTGCAAGCGACATTACTGATAGAGCCAAAGCCAGCGCCAACGCCAACACTTTGCAGCGAAATCCAGCTAGCGTCAGTAGCAGCGAACGCCAACCAACAGCAACGCCGAAAGCAACACCAGCGACGTCACCATCACCAAAGTCCAAGGAGGGCCGAATCAACACAATTTGTTTCTTATTTTTTCCACCATTTTTTTATCACTACCTGAAATTATATTTATTCTTTGTTAATTTCTGATAAGTTTCACATATTTGAATTTTTGTCATATTTTGCTTAAAGATCTGTTTTTTTACCTATGTACATAATACCTTAGCCTAGGTCAGGAATTTGCGTTAACTTTGGCTGCTTTGGTTTCTTTTATATATATATATATGTACATACCGATACATCTTTTTGCTATTTATTGAAAGGAAAGATTTGACAATAATTTTTTTGTAGAAGCAAAGTATCTTGCTAATACAGAGTACATTAGGGTGCGACGAATTGTACGCAACCCTCAGTATTGTTCATTCACTTTTGTTAAATTTTTTTAATATTTTTTTGCTTCAATTTTGATTGGTCGCTCAATTTATTGTAGAAGAATTATTTAGAAATGTCGAGTTTTTCTGTTTATATAGATCGCATATTATTATTTTTATCTTTATATTTCTGCAATGTCTAAGTGCATAATTTGTGACAATCATTTCTTGGAGAGTGACAGTATCTCCTGTAATATTTGTTGCCAAAAGGTGCATTCAAAATGCTCGAAATTAAACTCGCATTGCATAAAACTATTAAAATCGAATTTAAATCTAGTATACAGATGTGATGTTTGTGTAAATACAAACATTCCGACATATATATCTGCTCTCGAAAAAGCATTCTCATCTTTGAGTGAAATTAAATCCGGTCTTGTGGGTGTTAATAGTGTTTGTAACACCAATCTTACTCCAGCTTCTGATGTGAAAAGTGCAAATGATAGAGTTACGCGCTCTAAAGCAAAGGGTAGTGAACCTTCTCCCAACTCTAATAAGTCTAAGCGCACTCATTCTCAGCAAGCACAAGAAACTGCAAAGAGCTCGAAATACTCATTACTTGTTGTTAGTGACATTGAGAAGAGTACTACTACTGCTGGCGATTTCACATCAAGTTTGCCTATCACTAATATTCGCATTAGAACAAATTCAGATACTGCGCTCGCTGATATGCGGTCTGTTAAAAACTCATTGCCTTTCCCTATTTGAGTAATACTGCAAATGCAAGAAAGAAAGCAATTAGCTCAAATACAGGGACAGTGAAAAATAACAAACACAAAAAGTCAGCTGTTGTGTTAGGCACTAATAATAACACCAATCTCAACGTAGCCGTTCTTAACTCTTGGTTCCATTTATCGTCAGTCACCTCGTCTGTTACTAGTGATGATATTATTAAGTACGTCTCTCAACACATTGGCATCGCAGCTGGGGAACTCCTGTGTTTCAAGTTGTTTAAGAAAACTGGCGATAACTCATCTCGAAAGTGGTTTAATTTTAAACTTGGTCTACCTGCAAAATACAGCGACAAGGTCCTTAATGCATCAGCGTGGCCTAAAAATGTTAAAATCAAACCTTTTTTCCAGAAACGTGGAGTGACAGCACCAAAAACCTAATGGAGTCCTACATCTAAATAAATTGCCTACGTCATCCACTATCACTTCTAATCTTAAAATTTATTTTCAAAACGCATCCGGTTTGAGAACGAAAGCGGATATTGTTACCTCGTTTAGTGCGCAAATGGACTTTGATATTTTTGTTATAGTCGAGACTTGGCCAAATTCAGACTTTTTTGATGGCGAATTTTTCGACCTCAACATATACGATGTCTTTCGCAAGGACAGAGATCCTTCCAAAACTGGCTCTCGCAGGGGCGGAGGCGTTCTTATCGCTGTTCAATGAAAGTATCGCAGTAATTTAATTACGCTTAATAATGACGACTCTCTACTGTACGCATTGTCTGTCTACAGGTATGTGTCTGTCTGAAAGACCCTTTCCAGATCCTTCTATATTGTGGCCTCTTACATCCCTCCGAATTGTAATCATGAACTTTACAAAATGCATGCAGATAACATTATATCTCTTGCAGAAAACAATGTAATGGATGATAATTTGTGCATTTTAGGAGACTTCAATTTAAGTAATGTCCACTGGTCTGAAAGTTCCTGTCTTTCATTTCTTTCGCCATCCACTGTAACTGCCTCTCACGAGACATACTTTATTGGTTGTATGCTAAGTCTTAATCTTAAGCAAATCAATCTGTTTTTTAACAAACTAAACAAAATCTTAGATCTCATTTTTGTCAGCGATAATATTAATTACAATATTTCGGAATGCTGCTTGCTGCCTATTAAGTCAATGTTGTACTCTACTAGTCAAAATACTAGTGATGTGATCGCTTTCCAATACAATAATTGTGATTTGTACTGTTTTAAATAATTTATTACAAGAAGTCTATTGGACTGCTCTTTTTTCATATTCAAATGTTAATAATTGCTTTTCTAATTTAAAAAATTTTTTGCATGACTTTTGTTTAGAAAATATAGGAGTTAAAAAGAAACGGCCACATAAAATTCCGTGGTACACTAAAGATTTAAAAAAGCTTAAAAATCTGAGAAATAAGTTTCACAAAAAATTTTAGACAACAAGGAATATTTATTTTTGTAATAAATATAAGTACTTTGCTGGCAAATTTAACCGGTTAGATAAGTTTCTATACAAGAATTACATTCGCTGTGCTGATGCAGCATTAAAAGTATTTCGAACTATTTCTGGACCTTTGTCAAATCCAAACGGTCTCGTTCTTTTATTCCCACGTCTGTTTTTCTCGCCGATAAATCTGCTGAAGGGCCCAATGAGGTAGCTAATTTGTTTGTTGATTTTGTTAGGTCAAACTTTTCTACTGATGAGAATTCCTCTTCTGCAAACATTTCTTCGAACTTTAGCTCTTACCTAAATTTTGGTTCTCTTGTATTGTCTGTTGAAGACATAGAGATAGGTCTGACTTCACTGAAGCCCTCGTCTGAGACCGACGTTGATGGCCTATCGGCGATTTTGTTAAAGAAATGCCCAGCTCTCATCCAACCTCTTAAAATAATGTTTAATTTATCTCTTTCATCAGGTACTTTCATTTATGATTGGAAAGTAGCACACATAGTTCCGATTTTGAAATCTGGTAAAAAGAATGATGTTCGGAACTATAGACCCATCTCGAAGCTCTCTTCCGTTTCAAAACTATTTGAGTGCATAGTAAAAGACAAATTGTTCTTTGCAACCAAGCCGCTTATTTGCCATAATCAACATGGCTTTGTACCAGGGCGGTCCACAGCCTCGAACTTAGCTGTGTTCACCCACTACTGCAATACTGCCTTTTCGGCTGGATTCCAGGTTGACTGTGTATATACAGACTTTTCAAAAGCCTTTGATAAAGTTTCTCATATAGTACTACTTAAAAAACTAGCATTTATGGGCTTCCATTCCTGCTTTTTGGAGTGGATAAAATTGTATCTTACTGATAGACGTTGTGTTGTTACCATTGATGGTGGGTTCTCACAACCTTTCATTGCCTCTTCTGGGGTACCGCAAGGGAGCGTCTTAGGCCCTCTACTATTTGTTCTGTTCATCAATGACATTAGAAGCTGCTTTTCCTTCGCAAATTTTTTACTTTATGCCGATTACCTCAAAATATTCGCCAAAGTCCAAGGTGCCTCTGATGAAGCAAAGCTTCAATGCGATATCAACGCTGTTCATTCATGGTGTCTTCGCTCCCGTCTCCCTTTAAACATAAAGAAATGTTTTAAAATGACATTTGATAAAATTTTACATTTTCAAAGTACGTCCTACCACATTTCTAATACTGTCCTTCAGAATGTTGTCGAAGTAAAGGACCGAGGAGTTTTTTTTGACCCGAAACTGTCTTTTAACAAACATGTTGATTTCATCTTTGCGAAGGCCTACTCTGTTCTAGGCTTTATTCGTCGGAACTACACCAAGTTCTCAGACCCTTATACTCTTAAAATGTTGTATATAACTTTTGTTCGTTCACACCTTGAATATGCAGTTTTTGTCTGGAGGCCGTATAACCATCAATAAAAAGAATAGAACGTATTCAAAAGGTGTTCATTAAATTCGCTTTACGGTCCCTCAAATTTGATACTCCCATTCCACCCTATGCATCCCGTATTATGCTACTTGACCTAAAATCTCTCGAAACCCGTAGGTCAATCTTATCTTTGACTTTCATGTTTAATGTTATTCATGGTACCATAGACTGTCCTTATCTTCTGGAAAGGATTACTTTTAACATTCCAAGGCGAAATCTTCGCGTCACATATCCTTTTTACTGGAAAGGAGTCAAAACTAAATTTGCCAGTAATGCTCCTCTTGCAAGATCTATGCGCGAATTTAATATTGGATCTCAGAGTATTTCCCTTGATTTTTCCTTGGGAAAACAAGCTTTTTTGAATATTTTACTCTCTTATTTTAAGTAGGTATATTTCATTTGTAACATACACCATTGTTATTAGTCTGTAAGAAATGTTCTTTCATAGACAGTATTGAATAAATATAAATATAAATATAAATATAAAATATATATTATACTACTAAATAGAATTGTCAAAACATCTGTATTCCTTTTGTTTGAGATAATTTTTATATACGTAGATTCAAGCCTAGTGGTTAGGGTGTGATACACTTATTTTGTTTGCGGATTTAAAATTAAATAAAAGAATGTTTATCACGTTGTCAAATTTGAAAAGTTGAAACTAAATTTATTTCTGTAATGGAAGGTTGTCTTTGGTATGGGTGGTGTTCCCGGTAGGAAGAGGGGAAGTGGGGAGGGACAATGACGTGAAAGACCCTTATACAGACGAACTTGGGTCAGGTATAGGGGGCACTGTAAGGTAATCGGAGTCAGCACATTGCCCAATGCTTCGCGCAAGCTGCGCTGAAGAGGGTGGATAGACTACCCCTGACTCTGGACGGGCCTTCTTTCCTTTTTTTCTACTTCCTACTTTCCCTCTATTTATGTATTCTCCTCAAGGCATGAACCACTTTTTTTTGTTTAGATAACTGCGGGTAAGACAGGTGTGCAAAACCCCACCCCACTCGACGAGCTACAGGGGCTTGCAACCATGCCACATGCCACCTTCGCCTTACCACCAAAAGTCAGTTATTGTAACAATGGCGCCCAACGATAATAGCCTGACTAGTTTTTTAGATTTCCCATTACATTTCTTCTACTTTTTGTCATCTCAATATACCTTTTGCTTCTTCTTTACACATTTCTCTATCTTTTTCCATCACTACTTTCTGGACAGAGCTAGGGTTTTAGGGATCATGGTTGCAACATAACTAGCGATCAGTCGCAAGCGATATGTGCAGCCATGACAAAATCAGATGGGTGTTGTATCTCTATTCTTTCAAGGTTCCTTTTGCTATCTTCAAAGCTGGCACTAGTGGTACTTGCAGGAGTTAGAGGTGCATGTACATTAAAGTTTTCTTTCCTTTTTTTTTGCTATGTGCATGCATTTTTATAAACTCTTCACCATATATAGGCCTCTTTTTGTGTTTTGTTGTATGTATAACTTTTAAAACATATTAAATATACACACGTTTATTGAAATACACACAAAACTATAATTTCTTTGGGGTTCAGTGGGAAAATCCTTTGTAATCCTTACAACGGAATATTTGAATTTATTATTTTGTTTTACCAACAAAATATTATTTTGTTTTATTTGTAAAATTTCTTCTACTGGAAATTATGTGCGAAATAATTTCACCTTCCTTTTTATTTTTTTGTAACTAACTAGTTATTTATACATTTTTGATATTTTTTTTTAGTAAATTTCGATTTAATGTTGTAAAATCTGAGTTTGAATTACAACTCCTAGTTTTACTTGAAATTCTCAATTTTGAAAATTTTTTTTCTGGTTTGAATTTCGAAAACTCCTATATCTGTTTTGAATTTATTTAAATATAAATTCGCAGAGGTCTGTCTAGTTTGTGAATTTTTAATTTACGATTCGAAATTACCTTTATATTTAATATGCAATTTAGATACATTTTTTTTATTCTTTTTTTAAGATATCGCACCGATTTGATTTCCTTACTTTGAGTTTAAAGCAAACCCTTTGTTTAAATTTAAGTTTGATTTTTTTAATTTTCTTGGAGATTAATATTTATTTCCAACGGTTTCCAAACCCTTAATATTACCATTTCTTTCAGTTATTTGAATTACCTCTTTATCCTTTTAATTTAAGTTCTTTTGAATTTAATATTTTTTAAGTTTTTAAATTCAATTTCAAAAAAATGTTATTTATTTTTATTGCTTTTACATATCACACCTAATTAAACGAATCAATTTAGATTGAAATTTAATCCCTAATTTTCTATATTTTGGATTAAAACTTCAGTTTTAATTCCTATATTGGATTTGAATTTCTAGTTAGTTATTCGGAATTTTAAGGCAGTTACTTCTGCCATCTAAACAGTTTTAAACAGAATTTTTTATTTTTGATTTGGTTGAAATTTAAATTTTTGAATTCCATTTTTTTCAACTTAAAAATTTTAATTTAATTTTTTTAAATTTGTTTTGAATTTATAAATTATTAGATTTTTTCCTGATTTTATTCTTATAATTATAATCCCTTTATTATCACTTAAATTTAAGTTTTACAAAATTTTTTTAATGTATTTTAATTTTCGAATTTTGAAATTAAATCTAATTTTTAAGGTCACTTTATTATTTTGAATTTTATTTTTCAAATTTCTTTATTTTTTTTACTTTTAATTTTAATCCAGACCCGAAAATTTACTTTTTACTTTTTGTATTGAGTTTTTGAGTTTTTTTATTTTAGTTTAAGCCTAAATATTTTTCAATCGAAATTTTAATCTTGAATTTATAACTTTATATTTTTATTTTTGCATTAAAATATTTAAATGAAATTTCTATAATTTAATTTTTTTATGCTATTTTTATTATTTCTTCCTTATCATCCCCCTTGAATTATTTATATTTTATTCTTGAAACTTCTGTTTACTTTTAAGTTACACTTGATATTTAATCTTTATTTTGAATTTTGAGTAAATCACTAGAATTTTTATTTTATTTTTAATTCCCTTAGTTTCTTTTTTAGTATTTGATTCAATTTCCCTTGCTTTTAATTTTTTTGAATTGCTATTTAATTTTGTAATGTTCTTTTATTATTTTAGCTAATTTTTTTGAGTTATCGGTTAAGTTTTTTTACTCACTTGAATTTTTTTTTGTTTGTGAAATTTTTTTTATTTCTTTGGGTTCTGGTTTCCAATCATTTTGTTTCAGTTGCTCAAATTTTTTGGGAAAGAAAATTGAAGTTCGTTTTCAAATTTAGTTTGCGGTTACTGAGTGTTTGAGATTGTGTGAATCAGTAGAGTGTATCTGGGTACATGTCTGACGGAGACAACAGGGAAGAAAGAGTTTTTGGTGGTTTGGGCCTGTTCAGCGGAGACAGGCGTATCACTCGTGGCTTTGCGCGTGCCCTTGGAAATCAGGTGGTTGAGTCACTGTTCAACCAAATTGATACAGATATTCAACACCCGGTAGATTTCCTCCCTGCACAGCTAGGATCTTCGGTGCATTCGAAGGCTGGAGTGGACGCGAAGCTAGTGTGTCCATTGTGAACCAGGTAGTGGCAAATAGGTCCGAAGAGAGCCTGAACTTTTCGAAAAAGCTTGACGAGTTTCTATATATGTCAGACGATGAACAGGGCGGTGCCGAGGGGGGCGTTGGACCAGTAGGGAATCCGATACCAGGGGTTCCGGCAGCTGGGGTTGCGGCAACAACAGGAAACAGGATGGCTATCACCGATACAAATACCAAACAACTAAGTCGTTTGATGGCCATAATGGCGCAGCAAGGCAATTTAATGGCGCAGTGGACAAACGAGCTCGGAAATATCAAGACGTATGTAGCCAACCTCAGCGATCGAGCAGCAGAGATCGAGACCTCCGCAGCACAGGCACTGGATCACCGCCCACTCAGGCATCGACGCCGAACAACAGAGGTCGAACAAACTCAGATGGAGCAGGCAACAACACTAACAATGGAAAAAGACGAACGGACGGAGGAAGTCAAGCCACACAGACGCCACAGCGTTGGAAGAAAATGGAACTGGAGAAGTGGCACGTAAAGTTTGACAGCACGCATAAGGGGATTTCGGTGGAAAGTTTTTTATTCCGTATTGAGAAGATGAGGGTCCAACATCAAATCACTCATCACCAACTGTTTACAGACTTTCATTGCCTCGTGTCGGGCGCGGCTTTGAAATGGTACTGGTAGGTGTTGGAAGATCATGCCGAAGATCCAAAAGTCGGTTACATGGATCTGAAGGTAGAACTGCTGGACCATTTCAAGACCGCAGAGTCCGACTACGAGGTGATTCGACACATCATGGAACGGAAAAAGTTGGTGCATGAGGGATTTGATGAATTTTATGGGTAAGTACATAATTTGACGTTCAGGCTGCGGAAGAGAATTCCTGAAAAGGAGCTAGTAGGAATCATTAAGGGGAATCTAAAGCCATACCCGGCTAACCTTACATTCTCCTCGAAAATGGACACACTAGCCGAGCTAAAGGCTTAGTGTAGGCGTGCCGAAAAGGTCATCAAGGAAAACAAAACTAGGTTTAAAGGGGCGGTAAGCGAACTGGTCTTCCTCGACGTACACTTCCCAAAAGAGGTGGATAGTTCCAAGCCACTTGAAGCGATAGGGAACCCATTTAAAAATAGGTCGAACAGTCGTCAACTACCTGATAACAGGACACAAAGCCTGGCACCGTGTGGTGCATCTGCCACAACGGCTACAACCGGTACCAAACCAACTATAAACTCTTTCTGTCCCTCACCTTTACACTTAATGTTGTGCTTCTCTTCTGGAATGCCGGTTGACCATTTTGTGAAGAATCCAGCGGAAGCCAATAAAGAAACACTTTGCAAATCTAGCTTCCACAACATGATCTGCTTTTCGTGTTGGGGGGGCAGCTCTTTTTGAGTGTTCAAACCTCCTAAGGGAAATGGGAATCTGGCAGAGATGACCGGGGGACTCAGCCAGGAGAAGGATCGCCCGGACAACAAACAATGAAAATTTTAAAAAGAGAAAATAATAATGGAAAAATAGAAAATAGTTTAGATGTAAGGAAGAAAACAGAACTAAAGCGTTTACATATAAGGAAACTAGAGTACTAAGAAGCTCGGAGGAGAATATTTAATGAGGAGATAGTAGAAAAAAGAAGAAGCAGGAATTTTAGGAAGATACAAAAGGTGAGAGAAAAGAGAAAAATATTTGGGAGAATCAGGAGCAAGATAATTTCCACCATAGTCACGTTAAAGGGCGACAACAGATTTTTTGCGCAAACAAAGTTCGGGGGTAAAGACGCATTAGCTTTGTTAGATTCGGGAGCAGGAGCATGTTGTCTGGGGAAGAACAGTGAAAACTTTCTGGAAAGTAACGAAGAAAGAATTCTGCCAATAACTCACCAATTCATTAAAACGGCAAACGGCGGACAAACGCCAGTGACAGGTGTGGTAGTATTACCAGTGATGTCGGATGAGATGAGCAGGGACTTAGAGTTTTTATAGTGCCAGGGCTCCAACAAGAAGTATATTTAGGGATTGATTTTTGGAAGGTTTTCGACCTAAATATAGTTAGTAGAGGCTCCACAGCTCGTCCAACCCACACAACAGTAGCAGAGCTCGTTCCGGCCGAGGGGGACTTGTACGCTTCGACGCTGTACCACATGTGTTATCCCCAGAACAGACGGTGGCCTTAGAGAGGGTAAAGGCACAATTCCCATCGTTAGCTGTCTTAGGATTAGGCCGTACCGGATTAGAAAAACATGTGATAGAGGTACGCGATGAGAATTTACCTGTTAAACAACCCCACTACCCCATTTCACCAGCGATACAAAAAATAGTTAATGTCGAATTAGATCGAAAGCTTAGTATGGGGGAATAGAAGTATCCAACAGTAGTTGGAACTCTCCAGTATCTTTAGTAATAAAGGGGACTAAGAATCGTCTTTGTCTTGATGCGCGTAAAGTTAATGAGCGTACAATCAAGGACGCCTATCCACTCCCTCATATCGACGAAATACTTAGCCGGCTGAAAAGTACTAGGTATATATCAGCCGTAGACTTGAAGGACGCCTTCTGGCAGATTCCGTTGGAAAAAAGATCCAGGGAGAAAACAGCGTTTACTTTGGCAGGGAGACCCTTGTACCAATTTACAGTTATATATAAATTCAAGCAAGTTGGTAGTAGTTGATCTCCGATGAACAAAACCATGTTGACAAGGTGATATTAAAGAGCTACACAAGTATTGAAGCTGGTATGTAATTATCTGCTCAAAAGTTTTAGGGATAGCTGAGAGCTTAGCTATGCCTCTGTAGTTCTCAATATTAGACCTACTACCTTTTTTATGCAAAGGTATAATAAACGATTGTTTCCAAATATATGTGAATGATGCGGATTCCAGAGACAGTTTAAATAATTTAAAGATAGGCTCTGATAAGCTGACAGCACAGTACTTAAGTACACAACTAGGAACACCATCTGGACCCGGTGAAGATATCGGTTTCAATGCAAGAAGATTATTAAGAACAGTATCTTCATCAATAAATGGGTTTAAAATATTATTAGAACTTTCGAAGCAATATGGATAAAGATTAGACTGGACACATTGGGATGAATAGGTTGATTTAAAGAATTCAGCAAATAAATCTGCGATTTCGTGATCAGAATTTGCGTTTTTGCACCCATAAATAAAAGTAGATGGGAAACAAGAAGTTTTCCTTTTGGAATTAACAAATCTGTAGAAACGTTTCGGATTATTAGTAAATTGGAATTTGCAACATGATAAGTAACCTTTATAACACTGCTGGTTAAGACGATGAAAATTGGAGCGCGCCACTAAATATTTAGATAAATCAATAGCTTTACCAGATCTTTTGAAACGCTTATAGAGTCTAGATTTAATATTATCAAGTCTTAATAGTTGCTTTGAGAACCAAGGTGGTTTACCCGTGGTGGTACTGGAATAACGAAGAGGGACACAGCCTTCAAAGAAAGCATCAAGAGAACTTTAAAACAAGGAAGTCGCTGTTTCAACGTCTGTACACGCATAAAGACTCGACCAGTCATGGGCAGAAATCAAATTATTGAGCTCACTAAAATTCGTCTTTGAAAAACATCTCGACCGGGGTCGGGAATTGGGCTTAGAAACATCGAACAACATCCAGTACTATCTCAAGCGTAGGATGAAGAGGGTCTTCAGGAAGGGATAATGGGGGAGTTCGGGTTAGAGTAATACCCGCAGAGTCATCTGTAAAAACTAAGTCTAAGATTTTCCTTTTGGAATTTAAAATATTATTAATTTGGAGAAGAGATGTATCTAGCAGGCTATTTAAAAACTCGTGCTGAGTAGTGGGAGTCATAAAATTTGAGTCGATGGTATTGATCCAATTTACTGATGATAAATTGAAATCACCAAGAACTACTAGGCGGTCTTTGTCTCGCAATTGCGAGTACAAACTACAAATAACAGTGCTATGACATGTATAAACGTGTATATCCGATCGTGGCGGTATATACGAGCAGCAGATAAACAAACTAAAATTGTGCAAGGCAAGCTTTACTACTATAAATTCAATGTCATTTGTGGTGTCCAATAGCAGCAACTCAGATGGAAGCGTCGAGTCAACAGCAATAAGGACACCACCTGCTCTAGATTCACGATCACGCCGATAAACTACATATTTACGTGAAAAGAGTTCAGAGTTAAAATTATCAGCTTTTAACCAGGTTTCAGTAAAAGCTATAACTTGAGAAGTAAAAATAAAACTATTCAGATAAAAGGTACTTAATTTCGATCTTAGGCCACGAACATTTTTGTACGTGATGGTTTTTTTTCACTGTTTCCGCAGGGATTTTTGAGTTTTTGAAGTTCCTGCGGCGTTAGGTTTTTTTGTAAACAAATGCACAACTGAATGTTTCGGCCAGAATGTATGTTCAAGAACTCTATCAAAATAAGCGTCTGGGACTGATATTTTAAATGATGAAATATCCCTATCATATCTAAAACTAAATTTATAAACGCCTATTTTAATAGGTTGTGAAAGGTCTAGCTTATCTTCTATATACTTAATAATATCATTTTCCATAAGCGAAGAATGAAGACGAGATACAACAGCAGTAATTTGAACTTGAGTGTTAGCAACCACATTTAATGTTGCATTATCGTGAGAAATCTTGTTTACAGCCAAGGGTGTAGGTTAAGCATTCGTGTTTACTTTATCAGCGGCTATGTGTTCAGCAGCAGCGTGGGCATTTGCAGTTTTTGCAGTTTTATTGGCAATGTCTTTAGCATTAAGGTTAACAGAAATGTTATTAGCAGTCGAATAATTTACAGTATCAACAACATTAGCACTATCAGCAGCATTGGCATTTGCTACAGTAGATTTAGATTTATTAACAATTACAGCTGGAGCCGCGAGCTGTTGTGCATAAGACATATTACTCTTTTCATTATCTGAGTTAGCAGTAGAAACAATGTAGACGATGGCCCACAGTTATTAACAGCAGTATTAACACTTGCAAAAACAGGTGATCGGTCGAGAAAATGGCATTGCACACACTGTTGAACGGGGAGAACAAGAGACGGCGACAACGACACATGTGTAAGCGCACAACTATTAATATCACTGCGCAATGTTTTCGCAGCATTGAGAGAGCCGACAACACTTGACGTTTTGTTGATACCATCAGTCATCTCATCCACACAGTCTTCATTGTTATTGTGAAAATTAGCTTTTGATTTAACATGAATGTTAATATCATTTTTTATTTCAGCAATTTGTTCAGTCAAAAGTTCAAATTTTACATCAATTGCAAGCAAGGCAGATTCTAGGCCAACTTTATGTGACGCCAAGACGGTGTCATATGCCTTACAAAACTTGTCATAGGCATTTAAGCATTCCGTGCACAAGTAATTGAGATGCCGATTCTTAGCTAGCAATTCTACATCGTATGTAGATATGTTCCCTTCACAGCAAGTACGATGGAAGCATTTTTTACAAAAGCCACCGCATGGCACAATTAGAGTCTCACTTCGGCCAAAACTCTTATCACACTTAGCACAGAAACTGTTAATTGCACCAATATTGGCAGAAAAAACAGAAGACCAGGTAAAACAAATTAAAGTTTGCAGAGCGATAACACAACACGTCTGTACGGCACGATTGTATTATCAGAATTATGAATATGGAATAATGAATATGGAAGAAATAATACCCAGTGATAGATTAATGGAAGTATGTCTAGACTCGCCATATTTTCACTCCGACGAATATTGAGAATTGCGAAAAACAGTGGCAGATAACAAAGACAAGTTGCCAGACTTATGCGTATCTGACGGGTACGTATATAAACGGACTCAGTTTGACCGGGGAGACGCTCTTCAAACGGACCATGCCTGGAAGCTTTGTGTTCCGTCGGAACTACGGCAGGGGTTGGAAGAGTCGGCTCACAGCTCTCCTTCAGCAGGACATGGGGCATACATAAAACTTTGTCGCGGTTACGGGAGAGATATTACTGTCCAGGAATGGTCAAGGAAGTATGTAGTTATGTAAAGGGGTGTGAAGTTTGCGCGGAAAGTAAAACGCAAAATGCTTTTAACAGACCGCTAATGGGATAGTAACATGTAACCGAACGGCCTTTTCAACGTTTGTTTGTAGATTTTATGGGTCCTTATCCTCATACGTCTGATGGTAATGTCTTCGTGTTTGTGTGCTTAGATCATTTTACAAAATTTGTGTTTTTGAAACCCATGCGGAAAGCTACTTCAGTCGAGGTGGTGAAATTTCTGGAACGAGAAGTCTGCCATATATTCGGGGTACCCGAGTACATCCATTCGGACAATGGAAGACAATTCGTTTCAGGAACTTTCGCCACCCTCCTAGAAAAATATGGTACTACCCATATCAAGACAGCGTTTTATTCACCGCAGGGAAACGCCGCAGAAAGATTGAATCGGTCAGTATTACAGATCGCAAGATCATTTATCGATGAAAACCAAAATAACTGGGACCGACAGATTAGCGATGCGGCGTTTGCTCTGCGAAGTGCCGTCCACTCCGCAATCAACATGTTACCCTATCAGGCCACTTTCGGTATGCCAATGATAATGCATGCATCATATGAGCTATGCCGGAAGTTAGGCTCCCTGAACGATGTTGATTGCGAACTGGAGACAAACGGCGATAGGTTGCAATTGATTAGAGAAAAAATCAAGAAAGAGCTGAAGTTAGCACACGAGCGTAGTAGAAAGGTGTACGATACAAGATGTTCGGTTTCAGATTGGACAAGTGGTATACCGCCGAAATTTTAAGCAGAGCTCGCAGATTGACAATTATAATGCTAAGCTTGCCCCCAAGCACGTCAAATGCATATTACTAAAGGTAATTGGAAATTCGATGTATGAGCTAGGTAATTCAAGTGGGAGAAAGATCGGGGTATACCATGCTAAAGACATTTTTGCAAAGTAGAGTAGTGAATATATGGTAAATGTTAAATGCTAAGTTTTGCTTTGTCTGAATAGCGCTTGACAAATATTTGTTTATTTATACCTATTTATTAGCATGCCTGACGATGTAATTATGTACAGACTTATCTGACAACCTTGTTCCTTATTAATTTAGTATTTATTTTTTTTAAACCCAGTGATTTTATTTTATATGGTTACACCTACCTGACCATTTAGTGATTATTATACCCGTTTTGAATTATTGTTGCAATTATTTATTCCCTATACCCTATTATCTAGTTTTAGTTTTTGATTATTTACGTATTTATACATAGCCCACTGTGATATTTCTATTTCTTTCTCTGACCTTAGCCCTATCCTTGATATTTACCCTAACAATTCTTGACTACTTAGTCTTTCTTTAATTCTGTGATATTTTAGTACAGAGCCGGCCACACAAATACTAAAACAATTGCATAAGTGTGTGTAAAAATTGAGTGACAACTCCACACAGTGTGCTAAAAGAAAATGTGGACTGTGAAGTTCGAAATTAAAAATGACTCTGGTTATTTGGTTTCAAGCTAATCCTAACAATATTTACTTATATTCATATAAGTAAGAACGCGGAGGTCGGGCTAGCCAGATAAAACTTTTTTATAAAAGAAGGTATTGTGCTTCTTCAATGCAAAATTTACTTAAAAAAAATCACTTTTTCATTAAGAAAGAATTATAAAACAAAGTAAATGTAAAGATAGAAATATTTATTTTCAAAACATAAAGTTATTCAATAAAAAAAAATGTATAAAAATTAATAAAACTAAGTAGAATGTACAAAAAGGTACTTATATTGAATTTTCAATATTTATTAATAATTAATTAATTATTATTAATTATTAATATTCAAATTGTCAATATTAATATGTATGTTCAAACGAACTTAATAATACTAACTAAAACGTATTAAAAGTCACTTTAACCTTGCAGTATATTGTTTTTATTATGTGCCCAAAAAGTAGCATGGACTTTTCTTTTTGCATTCACTGTTGATTTTAGTGAGTGGCAAGCGAAAGCAAATGATCGTGATCGCACATCGTTAGTGTCTGTGTGAAAATACGAACTCAAATTGCACAATGTGCAACTTTTGGCCGGCTCTGTTTTAGTAATTAGATGCTTAGGACCAAAAGTGGATCTGTGATACAGTTAGTAAGGAGATACTTGCAATTTTAGATCTTTACTATTTGCCCGGCATTAAGGCGGGGCGTGGGTCGTGGCCACACGTTGGGGGTCGAAGATGGAAAAGGCACATAATCGGCTGCGTATGAATTTATTTTACGCACACGCTCCATGGTGCAAGCCCAATCGGTGGATTCGATCCTGTTATGCTAGCCTTAAGATACATAGATACATATGTCACCGGCAACCGTACTTGTTCTTGCGTTATACTATTATCGACAAAATGTATCTCAACCAGGTATCTGCGCGTGTTGCGCAACATTAGTGGAAGGAGGCCTACATGTACAGGTATGAATGTGTGCATGCGCAAAAACGAAATGCAACTGCACATGCGTGGGTGTGAGTTGAGTGAAATTGGTAGGAAATTCCGTTTAGATACGAATCGGGTTATGCGCACGATCGAGCTGAAGCTCAGAAAATCATTGCAAAAGTTGGATTTAAAGTGCGTAGGCGTGCCCCCGAAAAAATTTAAGCATCGTGCAGTGAAGTGAAAAAAAAACTTTCTATCATTTATATCCCGTATTCAGAAAACGCTTTTGAACCCGCTGTACAATTGTAAAGTACAATCCAACCAACAACGAAAGGGAAATTCCGTTGAACATCCCGACACCGGTAAGTACTAATGTACTGTTTATTTAATTAAATCCCTTGAAAGAAAAAAAATCTTTTTGTGCCTTTCGATAAAAATTCAAATAGATAATTATTTCATTCTTTTTCGAGAAAAAAAGATTCACGTTTGAAATTAAAGCGTATTAAAATTTAATGCCCAACATTCTCCAATTTTTATTTACCTCTTTTGGTACTCTTAAGTTGAGTGAAGTTTCCCTTTTGCCATAAATGTAAAAATGATTAAAATGGACCTTGATATCAAGTTCGAATGACGCAAAAGAATTTTTTTTGCAGACAGTTGAACTTTGGTAATATTACTTTTCGCCACGGTAAAACTATCTAAACTATTCCCTCAGTTGACATAAATTAAAATTTAGCTCATTTTACTTTAACTTAAACCTAACCTAAAGTAGAGGTTTTTTTTATTAAACATAAGTGGAAGATAAAATAATTTCTTTAAAATGCAGGCTAAAATTCAATAAAAATTAATTGAAATAAAAAATAAATAGGTAGAAAAATATTAAAATTTTTGTGAATTTAGAAAGTATTAAAATAAAATAGGTGTAAAATGAAAAAATTAAATAAACCTAAATTCTTGAAAAAAAAAGAAAAAATGAAAAAGAAAAAATTTTATTAATCAGAATTTGATTTGAGTTTGAATTTTTGTGTATCAGAAGTTAATTTAAATTAAAGTAAAAATCCGAATTAAATTAAGATTAACTTGAGGTTAATTAAGAGGACAAAGCGTAACTGATTTATTATTTATTATTATTATTCTTTATTCGGTTTATGATAACAATATCTTACAGACTAGAAATGTACAAGAAATTACTTACGGACTAAATTGGCTGGAATTGAGTACTAGGCATAAAATGAAGTAATCTTATCGACGAACTGAGATCTCGGCATTGCGAAATCGCCGACAGCCCTAGTAATGGGCGCGAGATAGTGGTAATAAGACTTAACTGTAGTAAGATGGAAAGGGTAATGGGAACGTAGGATGCTAATTGGGACATTGAAGCAAAGTTGATCGAACAGATTCACGCAATCAATTAAGCCATTAACAATGTCGAAAATTAACATTATCGAATGGATTGTGCGCCTACTAGAGAGAGATTTCAAGTTTATGAGCAAACACCGTGCAGTATAGGATGGAAAAGGATCGACGAAATGAAGTGGATAGAGAGCAAAGCGAGTAAAGCTACGCTGTACACGCTCGATTCTGTCCGAATGAGAACTATATAATGGGTTCCAGATAATTGAAGCGTACTCCAACTTAGACCGGGCAAGACAAGTAAAAAGGGATTTTCTTGTATAGGGATCTTTAAAGTCCTTCGCATAACGCTTCAAAAAGCCCAAATTCGAAAAGGCCTTAGGGATAACTGTATTCACATGACTGACAAAGGTAAAACCAGAGTCAAACAGAACGCCTAGATCAGAAAATACCTCAACTGAGGACAGTTGAGTGTTAGGAATCGAGTAAGTAGAATTTATACGATTACGCCTACGCGACAAGGTTAAATGAAAGCATTTTTTTATGTTAAGCAACGGCTTGTTTTTGAGACTCCAATCAGTAAGATTGTTGAGTTCATTATGAAGCCGAAGCGCGTCAGCCACGCAGGTAACTCTAGAATACAATTTCAAGTCATCAGCATAGAGAAGAAATTGCGAGTAATTAAAGCAGGACCGGATACCGTTGATAAGCAGAACAAAAAGAAGCGGGCCTAGAATACTGCCCTGCGGTACTCCGGAGGTTACCACAAAAGAGTAAGACGCAGTACCATCGATTTCTAAAAAATTTGTTCTGTTCGTGGGGTAGGATCGCAAACACAGAAGAAAGACTGAATGGAAACCAAGGAGCTCAAGAATGTGTAATAAAATATCACGGGAGACTGTATCGAAGGCCTTAGAGAAATCGGTATAAATGGTATCCACCTGAGATCCACTCTTAAAGGCCGATAAACAGTACTCTGAAAAAACCGCAAGATTGGTTACGGTGGAACGACCACAGACAAAACCTTGTTGGTTGGGATCAATAATTTCTTTAACTGCGAAGAATAACTTATCTTCAACCACCTTTTCAAAAAGTTTTGAGAAGGTGGTTAATTTTGAGATTGGACGGTAATTTCTGACATCATTCTTGTTACCAGATTTGTGGATGGGTGTAATGGAGCTCACCTTGCTTTTGTCGATGAAAATGCCGGAGGAAAGGTAAAGGTTAATTATCTAAGATAAAGGGAAAGCTAGGGATGAGCAGCATTTCTTAAGGAAAAAAGAGGTGAGGCCATCGGAATCATTTTTATAAGACAGTTTTAAAGAAGAGATACAATTCTGTATATCCAAGGATTGGACTTAAACTCATCCTCGTAGCGAGATATATAATTGTTATAGAGAGTTTTATCAAGTTCATTGAATTCTTTACAAAGGCTGATATATTTTTCTCTGAAGCTAAAATCGTTTGTGGACACGAAAAGTTTATAATATTTTTTCGTTTGTTCTTCAGCCTTTTAAGCCTTCTCGTATACCAAGGTAACTTATGTCTCCGAGGAGGGATCAGATTTAGGTTAGAGTTTAAGACCAAGTAAATTTGTTCAAGAAACATCTCATAGCACTCAGCAACATTACGCGAAAGAAAAATAGAGCTCTAATCAATTTCGTTGAAGATTGCATTTAAACAACTGTAATCAGCATTTCTGAAGTTTAAAGACTGGGAATCGAATTGTGTAGATTGTAGGAAATGTACAAAACTGAAGGAATAAAAAGAGCGGCACATGGTGCACATCAGATTTACAGATAGGGAAATTACACTCTTGTAACTGAAAGATCAAGTTCTCATCAATGGATAGAAGGTCAAGGAAGTTACTAAGCATGTTGGGAATATAATTAATTTGGGATATATAATGCTGGAAAGACTATCTAGAACATGTATCTCATGTGGAAGGCTAGCATTAGAGACAGTTAAGACACCGTTCATAAGCAGGTCAGACCAAACGATCTTGTTTAAGTTAAAATCACCCAGCATGCAGAAGTGGTAATCTTCATGGTTTCCATAGAGATGTAAAATGTTATTGATATGGAGTGCATATAAGAACTGTGTGGCGGATTGTAAGATACGCAGATAAACAAGTTACCAAAGGTGCCGAAGCTGCGTACACACAGTTGATCTAAAAGCGAATCTGCGTTTCCAAGAGCGACGACTGACGACCTAAAAGCACCTTTTACCGCAATTAAGACACCCCCACCCCTACTACAGCCTGCTTTTTGCGCATCTCTATCCTTACGATAAATATGAAAAATATTCGGATCAAAAAACTCTGCATCAAAAAAATCACTAGTTAACCATGTTTCAACTAGCACAAAAACATCGAACTCACACCGAGACGTGAATAAAAATACTTCATTAGCCTTAGTACGCATTCCAGAGATATTTTCGAAATAAATTTTAAGAAGCTTAAGATTTTCAATATTATTATAATCAGAAAGACATGGAGTATTAACTACGCTGTTATTTAAGTCGTTCAATTCAGTTCCTTGGGACGTTACGAAATGGCTGGGCGTTTATCCCAGTTGGCCATAGGTTGGGATCTAGAAGCAGACTGTAGAGGTCGGGGGACACGCCCAGTTTAAAATTAATCTTCCGTAGGCTCTGAAGCGGGGTGTCTTTCTTAACTAATTTGTAGCAAGAAATAAATTGATCATCGATACCAGAGTGCTTTTTCACATAATCAACAATCATATCTTCAGATACCGATGGTTTAAACGAAGATAGATGCACCCATTTTCTAATTACGGCTACTTCTAGCTCTGTTGAAGCATTTCGACCAACCACACGATTATTAAAGTTGACACCATTAATGTGACGCGCAGTAACATGATTATTTTGCTTACCATCAGACTGTTGAGATGCTTTGGTGGTATGCAAATTAACAACAGTTGCTTCTTCTATATTATTAGAATGTTGAGAGATCGGAGTCAAGGTAGAAGCGTCAGAGAGAAGATCGACCGCAGAGTTATCAGAAATATACGGCACAGTAGGAAGAGTATGTGATGCAGATGCCGAGATCGAGGCCTTGTTGTTGGGACAAAATTACAATAGATGCGACGTTGGCAGCAGCAACGGACGAGAAAGTGGAAGGCGATGATGGCATAATAGCATTGCACGCAGCAGACGTGTTATTGGTTTTGTTTGGGGGTGGATTTTTAAATTTTTTTTAAATTTGCTTCATTCAGAAAACCAGTAAGTAAGACCTGAAGTCCTTTGACCTCACTTGCCAGCGCAGTTATCAATTCGCATTTCTGTGCTATACTTCGGTGTATTGCGGAAAAACATCAAGCATGCTATCCATTCAGCAGGTTGTTATTAACTGATTTTAGATCAGTGATAGAGTATAATACTCGCGTTGTGTTTAAGAAGAGCAGCAAGTGAATTAGCTGTCGCTGTTTGACTCATTTGCCCAATATTATTGTTGATGTAGTTGGTGTTAGTATGCTCGTTAATGTTGATGTTGTTGTTGCCGTTCTCTGCATGTTATTACTGGTGGTGGCTGTGTTTGTTGTTACGTGGAATGAGGAAATGCTTATGCACTAACCGGGTTGTTAAGCCTCGGTGCTACTCTCTGTAGCGTAGGCCTCCTTCTTTTCCTTCATGGTAACCCTAAAACCTAACCTTCCACGGCCCGCGCATTTTCCGCACCTGGGACCGCGTTTAGCATAACTTCGGGTACGGAAGCGCGCTACGTGAGCTCTCTGCTACTCTCACGTTATGGGCTAAGCAACCATCTTGCCGTTTAGCGAGGAGAATATTCCTTGCATATCTGCTGGTCATGTCCATCTGTCATTTCCGCAGTCATTTTATGGATGACACTGCCGGGGATAGGTCCGCCTAGTGTACTTATATCTTCTCGTTGCTGTGCGAAGTGATCGCATTCGAAAAAGTGTGGCGTACGTCGTCTCTGAGCCACAGTATAAGCAATCTGTGATTTTCAACTTCCCATCTGTGGAGGTATTCCCGGAAGTAGCCGTGCACTTAAAAACTGTGTCAGGTAGAAGGTCGACCTCTCCATGTGGCCGTTCTAACCATGGCGCAGCTGCCGGGAATCAGTTCCTGGTCACTTGCCCGCAGTACTGCAGCTCATTGCTGTTGCCGCGTCGGATAGATCTTTCCGCGACTGCGCGCAGCAACATATCTGCATACTCTCTCGCGGAGGTGTAAATTGAGTTCCTCTCTCAGCGAGAAGATGTATCGGTATGGTTCCCGCAATAACAAGAACTGCGTCTGCGGATCCGTTCCGTGCGTGTAAGCTGAGGAAATTGTGAGCCCTCTGCGTTGGACAGAATTTCATTGCATCCGCCCAAATTTCTGCACGTACAAGAGTATAGAATCCGAACGCGACGCAAGCAGTTTTTCTCTATACATGGCCTGGTCCGCCTGTGTTCGCCATTATCGACTTAAGTATCTCTGGTCTGCTGCAGTTTCTCGCAGGCTCTTGAAAGTATCGAGAAGGTTATAGCGTGCTATCTAGCCGCACCAAGTTATTCGTGGAGCTGCCGTGTTTGTACTGTTGTCTCCTACATCCTATCCATAATGGTGGGATTCGTCTCTTCGTGAGATTACGGTCTCAGTTTTCGCTGCCGCGAGCTGAAGTCATGGTCACTCATGCATCGATTTACACTGCGGCATTACGTGTTTAATTTAGCTGCGCCAGCGCGCAGTCCGAGCTGTATTACGGCAGCCACATGCGTCTGCGAAAGCGACAGTTAAGCACTATTCTGCATGTGCAACGAGGATACTGCCATACGAAACATTCCAGAGTCGGGACCAAACACAGATCACTGGGCTGCTCCGCCTGTATCCTCCCTTGCGCATGCCTGAGATTTGTTTCGTTACGTGAGCCAGCGATCATTAAGCGTAGTCCCTTTATATGGCTAGTAGATACTGATGTACCTTGTGAAGAGTGTTTCAGCGCATTGAGCATGTCGTCTGACGGAATTGAAGGCACTTTTCACGTCCAGCAGTGAGCAGTAAGACAACCGCCTAGCTGGTGGCACACGGTTTCGGCTTTCCTTACGGATTATAACTCCGCTAGGCATCTATTGTGGAGCGACCTTTCAGAACCATGCTGCGCTGGGACAGACCACCTCCATCGTCAATGGCTGCTATCAGCAATTGTTTAAGGAGCTTTCCATCATTTTCCGGCTGTGTCGAGCATGCATATGGTCGAACAGACGACGGGGAGTTCGGGTCTCCCTTGCCTTTCGGGAATAGCGCGAGGTGCGCTGTCTTTCACACTTGTAGAAGATCTTGGCTTCCAGGCATTTGTTATACATATGAAGCAGCAGCTCAGGACTGCCTTAGCACCGATCTATTGCTTCAGCTGGTATCCAATACGGTCTGGCGCTTTACCGGGCTTCATTCTGTGTAGGCCGGTTTTTGCTCACCTTCACTGAACGGCTGCACGTCGTGGTCTTTCGTGGTGTGCGTGGTCAGACCTCTCTGACTGTGCGAGTGAGGAACAGGGCATCTACTATACTTCGCATCTTTCCCTCATCCATCCTTTGGTTTGGTGGGCGGAATTTCCCTATTACTATTTTATACCCTTGTCCCCAAGGATCACGATCAACTTCTTGAAAAGCTTTTCCAGCTATCAAGTTTGCTTTTCTTATGTGCGGCACAGAGAACCTTTTTTGCTCTTTTTTATGCCTCCGCATGCTCTATCGCCGGCGGGCTTCTACCGTAGCGTTCGCCGCTTCGGCACTGTCGACTATCTGTCGAGCGCTCGCTTGTACAACAGCGAGGACTTTGCAGCGTCAACCTTAGAGCACGTCCCATTTTGTTTTCATACGGGACGGTCTCCCTGTCGACTTTGCCCTGAGTCATTAAGATGAAACGATGATGTAGTTATGGTCACTACCTGTGAGATCCTCATCACCTTCATCCAGCCGCCTTTGACAGCAGTTTTCTGATACTAATGTAATATCAGGGATAGAGTGTCCAAAGCCTGGTCGCCGTATGTCGGGGTCATGCCGGTATTCAGAATGACCAATCCAGTCGGGCAGCCATTTTAGAACTAGCCTTCCTCTGGAGTAGTCTGGGGCATCCCCACTCAACGCCCTAGCATTAAATCTCAGCGACGACCATGTTTCCGGTTTCATCACGCAATCGCCTTCGAGTAGTTCTAGATTATCTTTAAACCCTTGAATTGGATCGTTTGGGACAGTAGCAGCTCACTAGTGTGGTGTGCGACCACTGTTACGCGTACGTATCCGTTTCCGACAACACGGCTTCTTACGTGGGTGCAGCATTCTACGATCCGATCGCAGCAGCACTGTTAGTCACCTACGTGCCAA